>VWYO01011403.1:1758-13422 GCA_013400275.1 Rhadina sibilatrix
GCCCTCCCCGCTGTCGCCACGGGTCGGCGGCAGTCCCGGGGCGGTGTCGGCAGTGCCGGCCGCGGCGGGCCGGGCCACGGCCCCAGAGCCGCTGCGACTGCCAGAGCTGCTTGTGGCTACGCGATCCGCGGGCGCCTGAAGGTTGTGTGGTTTTGGGGAAGTGCTCAGCAAGGAAAAGAACGTCATGTGCTAATAAACATTCTGTCATTTCAGATTTTGCCGGTGGCTCACACAAAAATACATCCTGACCAGGTATCACGTGCCGTTTGTTGTTTCTTGTGTCCTCGCAAGTGGATGTAACATCCTCGTTTGGCACGCCTGCTTCATTTCGAGTTACAGGCTTTCAAAAGCAGAAGCCATTAAGCAACATTAAACCTAACAAAAATTTCGAATAGAGCGAGGAGCTGGTGAACTTTGGGTGTAAAACTTTGAGATAAAGATTTATGTTCTATGCAGATGTTGTGATATAAAGCCTGAATGAGCTATATGTTGTAGGCCATAGATTACTTTTAGTAACTAGTTACTTTTCAATGAAAAATGAATTGCCTTCTGTCCAAAACATCTTTAAGAGAGCATCTGGTCTTCCTGGTAATAAACCATCACTGAGAGAAGCCACTTATATAGCACAATCTGAATGCTCATTTTAAAGTTAGGTTCATAATAAATATCATTTGAATAAACAGAGGTAAAAAAAAGAAAGTAATTCTGAGAATACTCAGGAATCTTAGGAAACATTAATTTGAGAGAGTTACAGGCTTTTTCTTTTATCATAATCTATTTTTCTACTCTTAAACAGACCTGAATCTTAGTTTCAGAAGCTCGGATAAGATCTGTAACACAGCAAATATACTAAATGAGTCTGTTAAAGCCATTGTAGTGGTATTTGCAAAATTTGCTGAGTTTAAGCCCTCTCCTTTCTTCTTGTAAACGATCATCACATGAAACCTCTGCAATGCTTCTACTGCAGAAGTCAGTGCTGTGAAAGTAAAAGAGGCATATTGTATCCAGTCCTCTGAAATGCATTATTGTAGTTACAGCGATGAGAATGCATAGATGAGTAACAAGGTGAACAGAGCATTGGGAAGCCCTTTTACAAATTAATGAGGTGTGCTGGTACATCAAAAGCTAAATTTCAGCCTACTTAACAAGTTCCTAATAAACTGGTCTCTCTGCAATGTACTAAAGAGATTTTTGAATGGGAACTGCATGCTTGGGAGGCATTTTCCAAAAGTACATTACGTTACTGTACATCTCTTTTTCAGATATTGGTGATCATTTTGTAACATAACATTTAAATTTTGCTTCCCTGGGTGTCACTTTCTGTTTCAGAAATTAGGTGAAAGTGTTCAGCAACTTCTCTTAGCAAAAATTGCAGTCTACTTGATGACGTTTTTAATAGTCACAGTGGCATGGGCAGCTCATGTAAGGTAGGAACATGGTGTTTAAATCTAAAGTTAAAGCAAGAAGGTGCAGGAGATAACCATGTCTCTAATGTATTTCTGTCTTGCTGCCAGACTTCAGAATTGTCTATTGTTGAATAATATTAGAAAATCATTGTAAAGAAATGCTATCCTTAGCAGCGAATAGCTACTCTTACACCATGGCCATAGTCATACAGAGAAAAACATGTGTGATATAACTTTTAGAGTTACTTTTTATTTTACTTTGAAGGCTGGATGGAATTAGACTTCTAATTATACTGAAAAAACATGAAATTGTAACTTGCATGCTCCACAACGAAGGAACTGATATAGTACAGCTGGCCTAAAACCCATCTCTCTGTCCTCAGCAGTAGTTGTCACAAAATCAATTGTAGTGTTGCAGATTCTGTACTTTATAGAGCTGTGGACACCCACCCTGTGCTGTGTGGTGGTTAAAAAGAAATTGGCATGCAGGCCTCATACTGTAGTCAGGACAGTCTTTGTTTGAGTTTTGAAATTTAAAAATGTCACTATGCAAGTGGATTGGCTGCATTCCAATACAGGCATGCAACCTGTAATTCAATATTTGAGGCTGATACCTCACATTCATTTCTTGATCACAGCCCTTTTGTTCTCTTGTATAAGTAAATGCTGAGGTACGGTCTCATATCATTAATACTTGTATTAATTATAGGGCAAAGGAAATTGGGTTCCCCCATACTGTCATAAATGTAGAGTTTATATGTAGCATTTTGTGAATTGGCTTGTTCATGATAACCTTACTTTGCCTTGCCTTGACAGGTTGTTTCAGGTGATAGAGCATATAGATGATGTCTTGGCTCTTCTAAACCTGGTGAGTCTTGTCAGACAAGCTGGATGGTTAACTAGCAGATACAGGTCACTTAAGTGTGTCTGTGAATATCCAGAAGTTTATATATGTTGAATAGCATAACTGACTTATTTTCAAGTCAGGAAAATACAAAGATCTTTAGTTTCAGTGTGACTGATTGATAAACAACTTGCTTTTAACTTGCAAGTGTTATACTGTAAACCAAAAGAACCTCTGCAGCATGTTAGTCTGAAGTTCATCTGAGGGAAATTACTATTTTGTAATGTTTTAAACTCTGTTCTCTGAAAGTATGCAACCACACAGTTATTCTAATTTTGTTAATAAAAGTGCTGTTGGAGCGTCATGAGATAACACCAGAGGAAATTATTTTAGAAGAATAGCCTAAGACATCTAATTCTTACCTAATGTAGCTTTCAAAGCAATGCATTTCTTTATGTTTTTGTTTGTTCAGTTGGGTTTAATTTTGCCTTTTTTAGATACAAAATATTTACAATCCAACGTTAATGTTCTTGACAAATCAGAAACACCTATTTAGAAGGTGTAGTATATTTAGCATTGCTATTTTAGAAAGAAATCTCTTAAAAACCATAGCAAAACTGTTACCTGGGGTATTGGTAACAAAACTGTAGTGTTTTCTAAACTTCTAAAATAAGCTTGTACAATTTGGATAGAGAACATGGAAGATGTGCACAAAACCGGTCATTTGTTGCAGTCAAAACTCAGCAACTTCAGAAATATGGGTACTTTTCATTATGCAGCGCAAGCATTCGATCTCTTTGTAAAATACAAAGCTATGCAAATGCAATGCCCTCACTGAAGTTGTGTCCAGAAGACACATAATGTTTCAATATGCTTTTTTCTGTTTTAGGCTTGTATGATGATCATAACTTTCTTGCCATATACAGTAAGTAATTTTCTAAAATCTGACATATGTTTAAATTACAGTGTTTGTTTTCTTCGTTTATTTGGAAATACTTTACTAAAGTATTCAGAAACCCAGGAAAGTATTGCTGTAGTAAAACCCTGAATCCATTATCATAGTTAAGTGTTGCTTCTTGCAAATTCATGAAGCAATTTTATAAGCTTCAAATATTGCCTGTTTTAGACCTGGCAGAAAATGGGTATTGTAGAAACAAAAATTACAGGTATGGAAAGTCATAGTATCATAGAATAGTTTGGGTTTGAAGGGGCCATTAAAGGCACTATAGTCCAACCCCTGCAAAGATCAGGAACTTCTTCAACTGATGAAGTTGCTCAAAGCCCCTCACATTGTATGTCTCCAGGGACAGGGCAGCTGTGCCAATGTTTCACCACCCTCATGATAAAAAATCTGCCTTGATTTCTTTTAAAAATGCAACTGTATTGAAAAAGGTTCAGGTTGTCTGATAAGAATTCTGGTAAGATAAATAAAACTGTGTTTCAAATTCCTCCTTATATGGCAAGACATTTTCCTTTTGTAATTTAGACAGAGTTTGTGGTATCACTTCTGATGTGCTCTGCAAGGTTGATTCTGGCAGCTGATTGTTTGTGTTTAAAATCTGCACAGTTTTTGGTCACATGACCTCAAAAGAATATTTGCAACTGAATACCATATTAACAGAAAAAACAATTGCTTAAAATGCATCTTGATTGTTGTATGTGTAAGGAACACACCTGTTTCTCTTTGGATATAGATATGTCTTACATTTAGTCTGCAAAAAATAAGGCTGTGTTCAGTAAGACAATCTTTGCCAGCAAGAGAGCATACTTTCCATTTTGCCTTGAACCCTATTTTTGGAAACCTTACCTTAATACTACACCCTGCCTTCTTTTTTTTCCTTTTTTTTTTTTTTTTTTTTTTTTTTTTTTTTTTTTTTTCCCTTTTTTTTCTTTTCTTTTTTATCCTCCCTTAAAGAAGCTGCAGAAATTAATACAACAGGGAGCCATGGAGGTAGACAAAATAAAAGATTCAAAAAGGTATCCTAATATCGAGAATTTTCACAGCTATGACGTCATGTCAACCAAAACCAGTTAAACTTTATGCTCAGGTACAAGCCACTCTGTAATTATTATGGAGGCACAGTACCAGAGTGGCTAAGGTTTAGCACTGTCAATGTCGGAGCAAAGCCATTGCTCCAGATGCGTTTGGTTGGGGTGCCTGCATGTATTTGTGGGTAGAAATTCCATTTAATGGAGTTAGGCTGAAATGCAAATTATTATTTAGATTTATGAGTTTCAGTATTGAATGAAGAGTGCTTCTATTGCTCTACTGTTTTTCCTACGTTACTTTGTAATTAAATATATGATCTTGTTGATTTTTTTCCAGTTTTCCTTAATGGCCTCCTTTCCAGGGGTACCTTTTGGCATCTTCCTGTTCAGTGTCTGTGCTGTTGTCATTGGCCTTATACAGGTATTGGAGCTATCTGTTTATATTTTTACTTTTAAATATACTTTCTTGTGTAGAACTGAAATTTAATTTCTTAGGGGCATAAATTGCTGAATATGTTATTTGAATAGCATTCTTTTTCAAAGTTGTGCCCATTATGATAATACAATACCTGTATGTAAGACAAAAGTTCACTGTCCCATAAGGCTGTTTTATGCAACTAAATCAGCTGATCTCAATGTTCGTAGAATTCCTTTCCCACTCTTCGCAAAAATGCCTCAGGGAAAGAAAATTGGCTTTTCATGCTGATTTATGTCTTTCTGAGCCATGCAGCAGTGGGTGAGGGAATATGGACTTTCAGCTTCAGGTCCAGCAGCACTCTTCCTCCTGGTGCACTTCCTCTTCATCAAGGATCAAAGGTCATGGCAGGATCTGCAGAGGAGACTAAAATCTTCACATGCAGTGTATTGTCAAATCTCAGAGTTTCTAGGACCAACCTTCCATATGGGAGTGAAGAATAAGTTTGAAAGTGTGTTGAAATGTGTTGACTTAGAGTTCGATGTCTTATATTTGAAATCCTGCATATACTATATGTAGTGAGTTCAGTAATGCTCTTTTCCTTGCAGGCTGTAATAGTAGCATATGGATTCTACCACCCGCACTTACTGAATCAACAGATACAGGAGTCTGAAAATCAGAGCTTCTATAAACGTCATATCTTAAAGATTATCTTAAGAGGACCAGTTTTATGCTTTCTAGCAGCCATCTTTTCTTTTTTCTTTATTCCTTTGGTAAGTTCTCTCAGTTAACGGAGAACTTTGATGCAGCAGTTTGTTTTAGCTGTCTTTAGGACTGTGTATGAAAATAATGTTGTCCATGTTAATTATGCAGACTTTCTCAATTGCCAGTTCTAGGGTGTTGTAAGTCATGACTGCTATTTTGCATTGAATGTATTTAATTGCATGTATCAAACCTGTAACTTCATCCATGAGTTTGTATAGTTTAAAAAGAATATTCTGCCACTGTATTACTTGCTATGCCTGCTTTTTTTTAAGCAAGTCTTCTAAACTCTACCTTAGTATCTTATGCATCGGAAGTAGTTGAGGTACTATGAAAGCTTACATGAAATGAACACCACACTGCACAAACTGAAGAAGAGTGAATGCAATTTAGGGTGTAAGAGCAAACAGAGTAGGCAGACCAGCTAGCTGACCTGCACCTCAAAACAAATAGTTTTGTCTAAGGACTGCTTTTACACAGCCTTTTTTCTCTTCCATCTTTATTTGATGTCAGTGAGTTGCTAGTACTTATTAATAGCTTTAACTCTTTTCTGGAACTCCTACTCAGAACTGAAATCTAATTTTGGAATGTATCCTGAACTTCCATTCCCCTTGTTCTTTAGGAAAAGATGGATTTAACTGAATTTTGAGAGAGATTCCATGGGAATTAGCAGTATTTAAATAACCCCCAAGTTTGGGAAAAATCAAATTTCTCTTGATGAAATGAGCTGTTATGAGTCCAAACATGAAAAGGCCTAATTCTGTCTGAAAATATGTTTTCCTCTTCTTCCTCACTCTGTTCACTGTAGTTTGGTTGTTTGTTTTTAATATTAAAAATGGTAAAATTAGTCTCCAAGTTGCACCTATTCTTAGCCCTGTGCAAAGCCTGTGAACTACTTTGGACCTGTCAATGTGTTTTTGTGACACAAATAGTAGAATCTTAGGATATCATGAATTGGAAGGACCTGTAAGGATTACTGGGATAATTCTTCAAGTTCCAAAGCAGCTATTCCTGCACTTTTAAATTCAGCAGAATTATTTCTTTGCTTTTTTTAGTCTGCTTCATTACTAAATTAGCTAGGCAAAAGCAGTATTTGGTTCCATATGCAATATTCCTGTGGTGTATGAGCATTTCAGCTGAGCCTTTTTCTTTTTGAAAGTCAAGTTTTCTTTTTCTCAATGTGATTAGTTCTAAGGTGGAGAGTTATAGTTTCATATTAAATCTGGAAGGTAATTTATATTTTGATAACTATATTTAAACTGTCCATCTCCTTCTCCAACAGTCTTACGTACTTCTTGGACTCGTAATCATTTTTCCACATCTTACTCGATTAATTACGTGGTGTAAAACCAAAGTTCTTGGTGAGTAACGAAATTCCTAGGCATATGTTCAGATTAGGTTGTCAGCATGTTATGCAGACAGCCAGGAATGAAATAATTTCAGTTCTGCTTTCATTTTCAGTCTCGGAACATAGTGATTTTAGGGCTTATTGATGTGATTCTGAACTGTCTCTCTTGCTCCCTGGTTTCCCATAATTGTATTGAGATTTTTGTAAGGCACAATACATTTAAAGATCATTTCCCAGTGCAAAACCTTTTTGGTTTGTCCTGATAGTTCAAGTGCACACAGACACATGTAGGCATATGAATGATTGCTGCAGGCCATCTATCCCTTTTCCCTCCTCAAGAGGGAGCTTGGAGATGGAAAAAATAAGGAAGTAAGCTCTATGCCTTTATCACTTTCTTCCCTGCAATGTTGAATAGTCACACAGGCAAACACTGCACCTGTAAATCAAACTTCCTCACAATAGTTCAGAGTATTACATCTCATTAACTGCTGTGATCTAAAGAGGTGCCTTCACAGGTGTCTTAAGTTAGCCTAAATCCATGCTACCTTCCCTCATGTGCTTTCTGCCCTCCTTGTTCCAAGACTAACAATTGCACAAGCATAGCAACAACCTGAGCTGCTCTTAAATCCTGCTGAGAAAGAGGTTACCATTGCCAAAATAAAAGGATTAGGGGATGTCGTGCAACCTACTTGGCCAAAAGGTGCAGTGTCCCTCTGAGGGACCACAAAGTCACTGAACAGATAATGTCTTTGGAACTGACACTCCCAAACTGGGTCACAAGAATGGCACCTTTGTACTTCTGCTGCTGTTTGGAATAGTACCAATAGTCTGCCTATTTACAGTACAAATGGGAGCATATTCTTCTCTCCCTCATGTGGCAGCAATAACAGGGAGGCAGAAATGCTCTCAAAGGATGAAGCCAGATTCTCAGAGCCTGAAAATGAACACATACAAATATTGTCCATGCTTATTGTGATGGGGCCACTGTGGTTTGTGGTCAGGTCACATCTCTAGCTCTCACCCTGTAAGATGGCTGAAATACTGCTTTATTGAATTTCTTGTGATTAAACCTGCTTTGCATTCCTGTGGAACCTTTACCTTTTTCTTTGTGCAGTCTTTACACCTGAAGCAGTGTATTTTGGCTAACTAGGCAGTTCTGAGTTCAGTCTGGGTTTAGTTAGAGATGAGTTCGACATTTCCTATAAAAGCTACACCTTTTGACAAAGGCTTGAATTATTTTAAAAGAGGTCATTTGATGTCCCAGTTCAGTCCCCATGCTCAGGACAGACTTTTTTTTCTGCCATGTGCATAAGTTCTCCAAGCTGTCATACAGGCCCTACAGCTATCAGGGCTTCCTGAGGCACAGCATCTGATTTGTTTTGTCCAATTACAGCTTTGAGTCATTATTCACTTGGTGGAAATGGTTTGCCATAGTTTAAAAGACAGAGCTTTTTGTTGTTGTTGTTCCTGAAGCACTTGTCTTGAAAGAAGCATGAGTATCAGAGAGGCACATGTGCCAAAAAAGTGGAGTGACTGGCATGTGTGGATGACTGGCATCCTTTTGTCTAATGAAAAATTTTGGTACATGGGGAAAAAGGGAGGTCACAATAGGTTGTTGAACTACCTTATTTTATACTTCTTTTCATTATTAAGCCTCTGGATTTGTTTCAGGTCAGAGAGGTGAAGAGGAGGAACATCGTAGCTTAGAAACCTTCACTTTTTATCTCAGTGAGCCTCTGAGTAAGGAACGAGTAGAAGCATTCAGCGATGGAGTCTATGCCATTGTAGCAACCCTGCTCATTTTGGATATATGGTAAGGCTTTGTGCTGGTTCTTACACTTTGTCTTGTTAAATATATTAACTTTTGTCTGTATGTAATATTAGAGAAAATAAAGTTAATCAAACATTGTTGTTGACTTCCAAAATCTGCAGTAGTTACTTTAAAGTATAATTTTCTGGAAGGGCACAGAGCACAAACCAAAGGTACTTCTTAATACCCACAATTCCAGCAGTAATGGTCATAAATGTGCGTAATAGGTGTTGGGGTGTAGAGTCTTGAAGAACTAAACTTCCTTTTTTGCTTAGTTATGTTCTCAGATGAAAGCAATCATCATTTTATCAATAAAAGCTGTTTAGTCACTGTAGCAACTTTATTAACCCAAAGGAATGCCAACGTGCATTCTGATTTCCTTATATATATAATTTCTTTGCAGAGCTGTTATCTGATACACTGTTTCTAAATTATAAATTAGAGAAGTACAGAGTGGATTCTTGTTCACTACTTGCTCAAAGTAAAGCAGCATAGTTCAGTCTTGTTTCAGATGTGTTTTTATAACAGTAATATACAAAGTAAAGTAATTTTTCTCTCCACAGTGAAGACAATGTTCCTGATCCCAGGGAAGTTGAGGAGAAGTTCCATGGCAGTCTTCTGGAAGCTTTAAGTGAATATGGGCCAAATTACCTTGCTTACTTTGGCTCATTTGTTACAATTGGTCTCCTGTGGTTTGTCCATCACTCTCTTTTCCTTTATGTAACAAAAGCTACCCGATTAATGGGACTGCTCAACATACTTTCATTGGCTTTCATTGGTGGGCTTCCACTAGCTTACCAGCTGACCAGTGAATTTGCAGAAAAGTCTCATAATGAAATAGAAGCCATTCAGGTCAGCTGCGTTATCACTTTCTTTGCTAGCATATTTCAGTTTGCAATATGGACTACAGCCCTTCTCAATGAAGAGGAAACTTTGCATGCCTTTGCTAGATATGGTGGCAAGGAGCATGCCTTCATGTTTGCTAAGCTGGCTCTCTACCCTTGTGTAAGCCTTGGGGCCTTTTTTTTAACTTGTTTGTTAAGTGAATTTAGCACAGCAATTTTCCATCTTATGCAGATTGTAATCCCGTTTGCTTTTCTTGCCTTGCGCATTTTTGTTAGAATTTCTTTAACTGCCATAAAGTCTGTGATGTCTCTCTCCAGACGGAAGGTTGTATTGTTAGAAGAAGAGGAGGCGTGTTTGTCTCCAAATGAAACACTGTCCTAAGTTCCTGCACAGTGCATGTGATCTTATGAGATCAAGTGCAGTTCCTCTGACTCGCATTATATTCATGTATGAATTATATTGATGTAAACCAAAGCCTGTACTTACCATAACTGGGGCATATTTATGTTTAAGCTGGTCATACTCGAGACCCTTTCTCTAAAATCTGCTATTGAAAATACTGGTTAAGCAGGGGATACAACGAAAAGCATGTTCCCCTTCATTTAGGGTTGCCCTATAGGAAGAAATGCTCCTTGATGTGTAACTGCAGCAACGATTGATTAAGATGTGCACAGATACCCAGCAAAATGGCAGCCAAACACAGGCATGGAAGTTGGTTGAGCTTCTGTGTAAGAGAATGTGATGCATGGAAAACACAGAGAGTCCTGGATTTCTGGCATCATAGTAGAACATACAAATTACTGGTTTCCTTTTTTTTTTAAATTTTATTTTATTTTTTCCATGGTTACGCTGTCTGTTCTGCGTAGTCACAAAGAGGGGATAGCAGTTGGAAATCTAACTGTGTTTGAGTGGCTCTGTGTGTAAGTTTAGATGGGAGTTGCAGTTGTGATAGCAGTCTTCCAGGCCATCTGAACACAAAGTCCTTTGGGCATATCTATTCTTTCATAAATAAGGATGTAAGAAATGAGGATTCATTTGGCTTTGCATCCAAGTTCCTACTAGCTTTGATACTTTCTGAGGAAAAAGAGCTCTGTGATTAGATGAAAGTTTTTTTCTGTTCTGCAGAAGCTGCTCATCTGAAGTGTCTGAATTTCTCAGGCTTTTTGTGTCTGTTTTTTGTCTGTCAGTGGAACATCCTTCTGTTTTTCAGAAGGCATGGTGCCATATTCAAGGAGAGTATGAGACTGCAATGTGTGAAAGTTCCATATCAGGTAAGGGAGTTGAGCAGTCTCCTGAGGACAACTGAGGGATCCCATAGATTTCTGAGTCCCTGGAAGGCAGCAGAAGAAACCAACTCCTAGAAGTTCCTGTCCATGATATGTTGAAATTTTTTGTACATTTACGTGCAGTTGGATAAGTTTTGTGCTTTTCAAATCATCTGACTTTTGGCTGCCTTAAAAGCCATTACATTCCCTTTGGCAGAGTGATTAATTTGTATCTTGAATTGTCTTAGTGCCTGACAACTTTAATGCCATAAAGGCATTTGGGGAATTTTGTTGTTCATCATTAAAAAAAAAAAAAGTGGCAAAATATGACTGAAGAAATTATGGGTGAAAACAAATTCAAATCTCGTTTCAGTTGAGATCAGTCCTGAAAGCACTTGTGCTTTTGTTTTGAAGCACCTTGATACCGAATATGTAATTGTGAATATTACATACTTCTTGTGAAGAGTATGTTCAGCTATTCAAGGGGATTTATACCTAGTTGTGGTTAAATTACTTGCATTGTGTTGTGTATAGCAGTTTTTCTGATACTTAATAAAAGCACTTTCGGTTCTGTATAGTTCTGTTTCTAATGTGCAGCAGACACATAATAAGTAGTGAATATGTGTATTTGTAATAAATTGCTATCAGTGAAAGAACAAAACTTCAAGCCATTTATTTCTTCTCTGTAGGTGAACTTTAAGGCTGATGTCTATAACTAAAATGATGTTAGATGGGTTTTTTCCTGCAAAATCACGAAGTCCCTTCCTTCCAACCTAGAGACACCAAAATGTTTTTAATGTGATGTAAAGAAATGTTGATTCTACTTCTCATGATACCTGAGGAAAATTAAACCCAAAAACTGAATCTGACCAAGGAGTTTAATTTCAGTGTTTATAAGGATGCTTTGTATAAATATTACAAGGCATTGTATTGGCTCAATAATGCATGTTTCCTTTTTTCTTCTTCTTCTTCTTTTTTT
>VWYO01011403.1:14964-109058 GCA_013400275.1 Rhadina sibilatrix
CTTGAAATGGCCCGGCCGCCATTTCCCTCCCCCGGCCCGGCCACGGCCCTGCCGCAGATCCCTGTGAAATGTGCCTTTCTGCCAGCAAAACTGGCTTTTCCTAATCTTTGAGCGAGCCTGCAGGAGCGGAGCTTTCCGCCGGGAGGTCGGGAAGTTGGATTTTAAAGGTATTGTGTTGATGGCAGACTATCTGAAGCCAATTGCTGAAGAGGAGAGAAGAATAGAGGCGGAGGAGAAAAAGAAACGTGAAGAACTGGAGCGGATTGCAAAAGAGATTGCCGAAGGTAGTTCCTCGGTTTAGTGTATTCATCCCACGCTGTCTTGCTCTGCCGCAGTGCTCTTAGGAGAAACTGAGGCCTGCAGCTAATCCCTGGAGGCGGTGGTTAGGGCCGTGTGAGGAGTAAATAGTGCTGCTGTGTAATTATGTCTGCATTTTGAAAAGCTCGTCAGAGCAAGAGTTAACATTTTTACAACTCTCAGGACTTGTTAAATGGCTGAATTTCTGCTGAGGAAACAAATTGCTGAAAGCTGCTGGTTATTCTGTGAGGAATAACTGAATTCGTGTATCAACTGGGACACCAAGTCCCTTATTCATTTGGTGCATGCAGTGTAGAAACCTTACAAAGATGACTGAATATAGGGCATAGGCAATGGTATGTAATTGCAACTTGAGACTTCTAAGTGGCGTCACACGTGTATTGTTAGAGGTCAGCTTCATTTGTTGTATCTCTCATGTGAAGAGGGTGTGCTGGAGGACACCACTTGCAATATTGCTGCTTTTTTTCTAAACAAAACTGGTGTTGAACAAAGAACTAAAACTGGATTAACTACACATACACAAAATATGTTTTGTATATGACTTACTAGAGATAGAGGTATTTTTCCTTCTTAAATACATTGTCTTCTTTGGTCATGGACTAAATAAATGGGTCTTTTAGATGTTTTCTGGTTAGATGAAACTTTCTGTATTTTTGGAGGTAGAGGCTGTCCTGTAATGTTGCCAGGCCACCTAGTAAGGAAATTTTCTTGATTATTGCTTTAGAATGTTTAATCTGTTTAACAGTGGCAAAAGGTGACAGGTCTGTTGTTCCCAACAACGCATTTGGTCTGTTTTTTTCAGAAAAGCAATTGTTAAACTCTCATTATATGTAGTACAGTTGCTGAAGATCGTTCCTTACAGTTGGACATACCTGTAGTGGTGGCTTTTTCTGAGCTTGTTTGACTTTTCAGTTCAGAAAACTATCTTTTACTACTGAGTAAACTTAAAAGTTTGCCTTCACCCCAGAGCTGTGAATTACAATTCTGTTGAATAAACAGAAGTGGGAATCATAAATACTAGCGAGAAAGAAATTTCATAAAGATAGTCTTTGATTTCACTAATGCTTTGCATGTTTTAATTCTGCATGGGAGTGGCTAATAGTCCTAACCATGTTTGTGTTTTCTTCCCTTTTAGCAAGTGAAGATTCCATACTGAAATGAGCAACAGATTTCATCTGTTTCGCACATGGAAATACATGGCTAGGTGTTTGAACTCTGTGTGATATTCTATCAATAAAGTACTTACTACAGTTACTTCAGTTGGTATTTTTTGAGTGAATTGCACAGAACAGCAGCAGAAAGTGACAGGAAGCAAGTGTCACAATCTAACTATTGCTGCAACTGAAACAGCCCATTGTATTCCCCCCATAGCCAGTCACTACCCCCATTTTTCACAGGTAATGGTTGTGATCAGACAGTACACATAATTTTATATATATGGGCAGGTGAGGGAGACGGGCAAGACACTGACTGCCTGAATCTGTTACTTAAATGGCTTGACTGGGGAGTTTCATACTACAGTCTTAGAATGTTAAAGGTTGGAAGGGACCTTCAGGACCATTGAGTCCCAACGCCCCCATGCCATGGGCAGAGACACCTCTCGCTAGATCAGGTTACTCAAAAGACCCTGTCTAGCCTGGCTTTGAGCAGTGCCAAGGCTGGGGCAGCCACAACTCCTTATGCCATCTGTTCCAGTGTCTTACCAACCTCACAGTAAAGAATTTCTTCCCAATTTTTGATGTTAATTTCCCTTCTTTCCATTTATACCCATTACTTCCTGTCCTATCACTGCAGTTGCTGATGAAGAATCCCTCTCCAGCTTACCTTCATAACCAAGAATGGAGGTCTGTGTGCATTACCTGCTTGAGTGAGGCACTTATATAACAGGTCCTCCTGGTCTCCCACCACACTTGAGAGCTGCATCAAGCCAAAGGTGAAAACACTTAACTGGATTGTGTGCAAGTGTGCCATTAGCAGATTTAAGTTTTCTACAGCCCTAGACGGACCTTTCCTGAAACTGTTGCAATGGCATACATCTTTTTTCAGGCCTGGTATTCTGACCTGCCTTTGAAGCAGGGTAACTGAGTTCTTGTTAATATTGGGTGGATTAGAGTGAAACAACACTGAATGACTAGTATGTATACATGAGACAGGTTTATTTTAAAACAATTTGGTTGCAGTGGTAAGGAGGTATTTGGTCCTTTCTATTAAAAAAAATGTAAAAGTATCACAAAGAAAATACGTAAGGACAAGAAAGAAACAGAAGAAAAGGATAAGAGTGGATAGTGGAGTGGAAAGATCCAGTGATAAGACTTGACCATTTCAATTTTAATTCCATGGTCATCACTCTGATGGTTGCAGTCTTGATCTGTTGAGGGTAGAGGCCCACGCAACAAAGACACCCCAACACCTCCCTTGGAGAGGGGTTTTACACTATCTGATGCAACACTGTGGAAATGAGTCAGGGTGGTTCTTCAGAGATGGCTCTTATATTGCCTTCTAATGGCACAGCTTCTGTGTGGCCAGTGCTTCTCACAGCTGCATAGTTTTGCCTGCTGTGTCTTATCAGAAAGAGGGAATACCTTCAGGCCTGTGTGTGAACACCTCCCTGGAGGGAGAGTTTTACATTGTTAGATGCAGTTGTGCCTCACCAGAAGGAAGGAGATTGGCCTGATAAAAAGCATTACCCTACCTCTGCAAGATCTGCTTCTTAGGTGTTTTTTCCACTATCTGATGTGAAAACACTTTTAACATCAATCCCAGGTTCTCATGGAAACTGGCTCAACCAGCCCACCCAAGCAAAGTTCAATCCATCACACTTGGGAAAATAGTGGACAGATCTGTTTCTTAGCCCTTTTCTTTCTCCATGTCTAATATATCCAGGCAGCCAGCTCCCAGCTCAAAGGGAGACCACTGCAGGAGGAACCATGCCAGATTTCACCTGCATCTGACTGGCCAATACCTCCAGTGAGAAACAATCGCTGCTCCCATGTGTCGCCCTGGTTTTCTCTGTTTTTCTAAAGTTTTTCTAAAGTTCCTTTAGCCTTCTGTGTTTACCTTTTGAGATGGAGTTTTCTCACGCACTTTTCATGTAAACAATGATTGTTTTGCATTCCTTTCTGTAGGAGGAGAGGATTGATGGACTGTGGGGTTGACCAGTGTGGTTGGAGAGGAAGATTCTCATCCTCCAATCCATGGTCACTGTTGGAGTTCTATAAATGTCGAGGTCTGTAAATAAACTGCCCCTTTTTTGCCTTGGACATCTCAGTGCGTGAGTGTTGTTCCCTTTGTGTCGTATTGCGACGCTCATGGAAAGGGTCCACCCCTGAGAAACAGCCTCCTCCACTAGCACCCACTCTGAGTGTCCATGGATGCCCCCTGCATGCACAGTCCCTTTTGGAAATACCTGGCAGGATGCCCACCCTGATGCTGTGAGGATGAGCTGTGCTTCCAAATGCACGTGGATGTGCAAGGGCACATCCCCTCACAACTCTCAGGGTGTGATGGGCAGGCACCTCATGCTCCTTGCATGAGCAGTCCTGCTGGAGCACCCTGCAGTGCTCTGAGTGCTTCACGCTGGTTACAGGAAGCAGGAAGGTTAGTCTCCAGGGTTTATTTCCCAGAAAACATTTGAGAACATAAGGAGCTTTTTTCAGCCTTTAAGTGTATGTTGTATTGTGGTGATCATCAAAAGCCCACTGCTTACCACTGTGCCATACAATAATCTTGTGGTATTTTTTTCCACTTAAAAACAACAAAAAAACAAACAAACACAAAAACAAACACAAAACAAACAACAACAGAAACAAACAAACAACAAAAAACCACAAAAACAAACACAGAAACAAACAACAACAGAAACAAACAAACAACAACAAAACTTATTTAATTTCTTCTGCTGTGTGATAAAATCTTCCCACATAGTCCTCTGCTCTTGTGAGACCCCACTTGGAGTACGGTGAGCAGTTCCAGTGCCCCTAACATAAAGACATGGAGCAAGTGCTGAGGAGGCCACGTGGATAAGAGGACTGGAGCACCTCCCCCAGACAGGCTGAGAGAGCTGGGGCTGTTCAGCCTGGAGAAGAGAAGGCTGTGTGGAGACCTCCTAGCAGCCCTGCAGTATCTGAAGGGTTCCACAGGGAAGCTGGAGAGGGACTCATCATCAGCAATGATAGGACAGGAAGTAATGAGTACAAACGGAAAGAAGGGAAATTAACATCAAATATTGGGAAGAAATTCTTTACTGTGAGGTTGGTAAGACACTGGAATAGGTGGCCCAGGGAGTTGTGGCTGCCCCAGCCTTGGCACTGCTCAAAGCCAGGCTAGACAGGGTCTTTTGAGCAACCTGATCTAGTGAGAGGTGTCTCTGCCCATGGCAGGAGGGCGTTGGGACTCAATGGTCCTGAAGGTCCCTTCCAACCTTTAACATTCTCAATGAAATCGAGACATACAATGCTACCTATTGTGTATTAACTTTCATGCAAGTAGACAAATTTCTGTATTTTCCTGAAAGACAAATTGCCTCTCACAGAATTGCTGCATAGTGATTTAGGATCATATCTTGCTTGCTACACCAAGACAGGTAAATGATCACCAGGTACTGCCACAGCTCTAGTTTTCCTTTTACTTGCAGTATTTTTATAATGCAAAACAATATAATGAAGGGTAAAAACACTGAAGGTAGCAGGAGTAGTAGAAGAAGAAAATCCCCAGCAAAACAGATCTCCAAACGATTTTAAAAAAGAAAGGAGGGGGAAGGGGGTAAGCAGGACATGAGGATGTCTCTACTACTACAAGAGTGTAATTGAGTGCTCTATTTTTACATTAATAAATATGAAAAGTCTGGATTATAATCTAAAAACCAGACATCTCAGAACAGGAGGAGGAAAGGAAGGACAGTTGGTTCTGATCAATTGGGTTAAATAACTGGCATTATGAGGCAAAACAGAACAAATTTATGAGATGTCACAACTCAGGTTGCTTGGTTAATTGTAAGAGGAACTGTAACGAGTAATAATAACACTGTCTTCTTAAAATGACACATGAAAGAATGACGCTTCAATTAGCACGCAGTGTGGATCCTACTCCCGGAGAAGGCAGCTACTCTGTGTTGCATGGATGGCGCCATGCTTTGGAAGAGCAACCTATCCAGATTCTTGAAATGAATGCAGATCTGTCAGAGTGTTTCTTGGATTTACATGGAATTGTAACATTTTAGAGCAGCTAAAAGGTTTACTGTTGTCAGTTTTCATGCTTTATGCTTACACTCAGGTTTCTTTCTGATATCCTAACAAATACAGACTAAGATATGATAGCTTTATCTCTTCTTCATTTTTCCCACTGTGCAGGCTATGGTTGCATTCACTGTCAGTCTCAAGAGGTTGTATGGAGCAGGAGTATCCCCATCAGCTTTGGTGTAAGAAGTGTTTCAGTGCAGGAAAAATGCTCTTCCATAATCTTGCAACCTGATTTATGGAGCCAAATGTTGTTCTGACTTTTCACATGCCATCTGACATCAGGTGCATTAAATGGAAGACAGGAGACAGGACAGAACTGGCTATCAGGAAGAGATGCAATTAAGGCAAACAAGATCTAGCCCTTCCCTGGTTGGTCATAAGCCTAATAAATTATCAGGAATGTATTTGTATGCCATGATTTTTTTTTTTTTTTTTTTTTTTTTTTTTTTTTTTTTTTTTTAAATTATGGGTGTTCTAATTTTGGGTGACATATATTGCAGTAAGGTCTAAAGTATGCTACAGGTTTTGGAAGCTGGAGCTGTTCCTCCATTACAGGTTATTTCACCTGCCATATAAAAAAGAAACACAGAATTAGAGGCACAATCATAAATTTCCTTCTCAGTCATTGCAGGAGTTTTTTTAGAACTTTTATGTCATCCAGTGATCAGCATAGGTCATACCTATAGCACCATATCTAGAGCTGTCTGCTGTGCAAAGTATTTATACATGTAAGGCTGCTTGGAAAGAGTATTGTAGAGTTAGTGGAAATTTTTCTTGCTTGAATATTAATTACTTATTCAGGAAATAATTCTTCAGAGATTTTCTAAGTCATAGTTAAAACACTTTCTGTTGATATTTTAAGTTAACTACTGTGAAATAAACTGAGATAAAACATCTAGACAGATCTAATAATTTCTAAACTGTATTATTTGAACAATGTCCACACCATTAGAATGTTAGAATTTTGGTCCAGTTTGGAACAAAAGAAGAGTTCAGATACAGTTTCTGTGGAGTGAAGGCACCCACTTGTGGCAGATATTTGATCAGACATTTGGGAGAGGCCAGGAGAACCTTCTGCTTCTGCCTTTTTGAGAGTCAAACAACTCCTCAGGCTATCAGAAAAGCTTTCAAACCATGCCCACTACTGCTGATGGTTTTCACTGCAACACAAGCTGGGCCCACAGAAGAAGAAAACCATGTTCAATTGAAATAAATTGCTGTTGGATACTGCCAATACTGTTTCCTTCTAGGTAGTAGCTAATCTGGGCTAGAAATGGGATGAACCATTATTTCTTAAATGTTCTCCTAGGACTTTAGGACTTTGTTTTAACTTCTCTTAGCTTCTGCTTCATGACCTGTGGGACAGCAGATCAGCCAAAGAGATGTTTACCTGCTGTTTTCCAGGGACAGCACAAGGCAGTGTGCTATCCCCAGCGGCATGGGAATTCATGATGAATGTATTTTCACTAGTTTCTCAGAAAATAGTGTTTGGAACTTTAAGCTGGTGGCCTTTTTGACAGCCTGTCATGGTGTCAGGTTTGAAGGCAAAATGTCTTCAGCCTTGCCAGTGGAGCCAAATACGTACAACTGTTTCTGAACATCTTATTTGTGTCAGCAAAGCTTGCTGTAATCTGTGAGAGTATTTATAAGTATGGTTTTGAATTAGGACTGAAAAGCTAACTACTTTTGCTGACCTCTCTTTGCAGCCATTCTCTCTTCCTCTTTTTTCTTCTCTTCCTCCAGAGCTTTAATTTTTGCATCATACTCATCAGCACGGGTCTTCCACTCATTTCTGTTGTTGAGCAGCCCATCAAGCATAGGCTGAATTTCCTCATGGAAACGGGAAAATTCCTAATCAAAACACAGCTCTCAGTACAATGCAGTGCAGGGGGAATGCTTGTCCATCAGACCCCAGGACAGACTCTGACGCCTCACATCCAAAGCTGATGCTTTGCAGAAAGCATCAATGCCAGAAAGAGGCACCATGTTGCAATGCCCCAGAAAAGGGCAGATTTTCACTTGTCTACCTGTCCCTTTCCCCAGGAGTGGTGCTGCTGCACCAGGACTCAGCTGGGATTTGAACCTCTGTTGATAAGGCTGGGGTGTGCAAGAGTGCACTTTGCTTACCTTATAGACAAATGTGCACACAAAGTCAATGAAACCCACTTGAAGCTTTGGAAGCTCAGCAGCTTTCCTTCGGTCCATCATGGGCTGTGGGAGGACACAAATTCACCATGATTCATGACAACACTTAATTGAAAAACACACCTCTATTTTCTCCCCAAGACTGCCTTGTTGTGCCAGCCTGGCAGTTCTGTCACGCTGTCCTAAAGAACATCCACCTCAGCCCTCTTCCTTAGCTGCAGAGAAGTGAAATGGGCTCATTTCCATTGCCATTTTAGCAGAAATTTTAGACAGTATTTCAAGTGTCTATGTATGAGGAAGAGAACTAGTTCTACTTCTCAAACAGATACCAGAAAAGGTTCATGTTGTAAAGCGTTGAAGAGGTTTTAAATTGTCTAAAACATGACTGAACAAGAAATTGTATTCTTATAAGATCTTGTTGATTACTATATAATTTGTGATGCCACTGTGGGTAGAGGAGTGCATGAAAATCTACTTTAAAAATCCCCAAATCACACAGGTGGAGGCCAGTTAAGGAATGCTCCTGGCTCTTTCCATGTCAAACTTACCTATTTTAAAAAATATTAGAGATGCCCTTCCATTTACCAATAATTCCTTGACTCTATGAAATCTGTGTTTGCAGTTTTTCCCTTTATTAGAAGTTTATCCCCTTATTCTTCTTTCTTCTGTGACTTATCTATTTAGTTTTTCATTTTTTTCTGTAAGGACCTTCACAAAATCCCCGGGGGGAATCACCCCTTGACGGTTCACAGCCACTGAACCCATCTACCTATATGGGCAGCTGGACGAGAGGCACTGGTCACTGTCAGGGATGCTCTTCACTATCTCAGAACACACTTTTCTAAAGGATTTTGGCAAGCACTGTGGTTTCAGGCAGACACAGAGCACTCAGAGCAGCACTGCTTGTAGTAAGTCTCTGCTTAGACTTGCTGTCCGAACTGAACTGTCTGTTTCTTGTATGGTACTTACGATGGGCTGCTGCTGAAGGACGCTTATTTCCAAATCTCCTTGCTCCCAGAACTCAGCAGCTACCAGTAGAGCTACCTACATTGACACGGAGGGAAAAAGAAAAGTTAGCACCAACTTCAGCCCCGTAATTTGATGCGCTTCACATCTCCATTCTGAACTAAGTCTCACTTATCCTTCTGATCCTTCTTGGCCAACCGTAGCCTCACTCTTTCTCTCGGGAAGGGCAGCTGTGGCAATAGGATTGCACCTGCCTAGTGACAGCTCAGCAGTCGTACTGCACTGGATCTCATTAGACCACTGCTCATCTATTGAGAAACATTTCCAATGTACTCCCATCAAGGATTTGTCTACTAGTCAGCTTGTGGGTGTCTATTTTATTTTTCTTTTCTGTAGTCCTTTCCTCATGCTGAACAGGAAGGTAGGTTTTATTTCATTTATTCTCCTTTAAATTTCAGTGTTTATTGTTTAGCAATTGCTCAAGGATTGTTCAGGAATGAACTCCTAAAGAAAATCAAACAACTGAGCAAACGGCAGGTAGGTTGTGGGAGTTGGCCAAGCTGAAGCAACTCTAAACCTAAGGCTATGGGAAACTCCTTTCTAGTTGTGGAAAGTAGTAAAGGTTCATGGGAGTTTGCATGTTAATGAAGTTGTTCCATATAAGGTTATGTTTTTATGATTGGTCAGTTATGTTTTACAAATGTGGTTATATTCCCATTTCAATTTTCTGATTGGACCCTTACCCTCACCCTATATATTGTCAAGTTTTCCTCATTTCTGGGTCTTCAGTGGGTCACCCTCACTGAGTTCTCTTGGGTACTGTGTATGGTTTTGGGGCACCGCCCCTGTTTTCTTTTATCCATTATTAAAGTGTTCTTTTTCTAGTGCCAACCATCGTTCCCACTCCTAATTATTTTCTTGCCACCCTCTGCCCTGAAGTCAGGGGACATAAAGGTTTGTTGTAGCTACCCTCACTGTGACAGTAGGTATTGCTGTAATAAAGTCAATGCATATGTTACATGTGAAAAATCTCACTGTCACCTAAAAATCTATGTAACTGGGAGGTCTGTTTTGTTTTTTGTTTTGTTGGGGTATTGTTTTGTTTTGTTTTGTTTTTTGGGTTTTGTGGGAGGTTTTTTTTTTTGTAAACATGAATTTTGTACAGAACTCACATCTACAATCCGAAAGATTGCTTAATACATCAAAACCACAGCTACTCCTTTTGGTAATTTTGGTAGGAGACTTTGATTTGATTTCTAGGCAGCTTAGAAACTGCATTACTTTGAAGTATAAGCTACAGAAATCCATCAGGATATCAAGCACCTGACCTTACTCTGGACTTCCCAAGGCTTTGTGATAGCTGACAAGTCACAGGCAGTCATCATCATCGCCCTAAAAACAGGAAAGAAATTAATTTATTCCCTATTTTTTCAGGCTCAGGACTCTCATACCCCAGTACTGTATCAGGTATCCCCTAGCCCTTTCTGAATTGATAGATGTGTTGCTGCAACAGCCTTGGTTCTGACTGGGACACTCATCAAAGGCTGCTCTCTTGACTAAAATGGAATTATTATGGGGAACTACTTGCTTCTGGTACTAAGATGTTTGCTGCTTTAGTCATTGCTGGGCTGAACTCCTTGACTTTGGAGTAACACCTTTGGCTCCCCCATGGGTGTGTAGCAGTGCAGTCAGCAGTGAGGTGGTGAGAGCACTTCATCACCAGAAGTATCTGTCTGGGTCACAACAGCAGCATTGTGCAGCTCAGATTAGTTGCCACTGGGGAGAACAGCTAATGGATTGGAGGTCCCCGTTTGTGGCCTACAGGGTGATCTGGTTAGAGTGTATAAACAGAAGGGATCCTGCATCTCCTTAGGAATACATGACCAACAGGACACACTTATTTGGATGAAGAACCACTTTAAGGTTTTTTTTTCCCTGCTTCTCCAGAAGCTCAAATCTGAGTGCCTAGTAATATATCACTTGCTCTCTTTGCACTAAGTGCAGTACAAAACTTATCCTGGAGCTCTCACCAGATGTCTACATCACTAATCTTTCCCCAAAGCCAATCACTACTCACATGACAACCTCTTTCTTTGTTGTCTCCAGAGACAGATACTCAGTCCAGGCAGTCACACTGTCATAGGTCTTAGACTCATCAACGATCTTTTGAAACATTGTTCTCTTTCTTTCAGGGGGTGGGGAGGAAGGTTTAAAAAAAAAAAAAAAAAAAAANGTGTGATTCTGACACTGTGAACTTCAGGAAAAAAAAAAAAAAAAAAGTGAAAAAAAGAAAAATCTATAAACCAAGGAAACAAATATGTCAAAAACAGGTGGCTGATCCTGGTATTGGTAACTTTGTCAGAACAGTTTCCAGCAGTTGCTGTACTGACACTTATGTCCCAACAAAACCAAGCACCATCATCTGCTCCCTTAACTGTTGTAAATGCCTTAAAAATAAGTACAGTAGTAAGATATGAGCAGGGCCTTGAGAGTATAAGCTACTGCAACTTATGTCCGCTGAGAAATGCTTTCACCTTTGTGGCAGTACAAGAAGTCTTTTTCCTTAAATATTAAGCAAACTGCAGAAATATAGAGCTAGCTGGAGAATTTTTAAAGCTACCTGGCTTTATATATTTAGTCAGGCATTGTTAACCTTTTTATAGATGGAATTCTGTTGAATGATTTATACACAATATACGTTTGCCTACAGTAGCATGAGATCCAGAGAAATCTGAGGTTTCAATATTAGCAGAGAAAAGTTAGGCCATATCACAAAGTGACTTGTGTATGTGTTCTATCATCAATAATCCTGTGTCATAGCTCGGCCAAGTCTTTGCTTGGAGTTCATGGACTAAGGAAGGCAACGACCAGTTTGCTCCCAACTGGTGAGGAAGTGGTGTCTATAGATAGATTTTGCCATATAGATATTGTATCTCCAGAGAAAGTGTTCTGGGTATTGCAGCCTCCCTCAAATTCCTCTTTTTTGGACTGTTTAAATTTTGTGTAATTATACTGCAGTGCAAAACACAGAATCAGTCTCTGGTCGTGACACAGTATTTTGAAAGCACATTTTGAAACTTTCTTACTAGTTAGTAAATTATATGTCACTGAGTTTCAGCCTCAGGTCCCAGAAAGTTAGCAGGCACTGCTCTGAGGTTTTGGCTTTTTTGGCCCTTGGGTGTAAAATTCGCCTACAATGAATTACTTGTTCCTTGTGTCAGGCCACTCTCACAGAGAAGTTAATATAGTCCTGGCCAGTCCATTTGCCATTCATGCATATTTTCAGAGCTGAAATGCTAGGTAAAAAAAACCAAACCAAACCAAACCAAACCAAACCAAATCCTGACATTTCTTCCCATAGGGGATGACATAACCCTGCCTTGTTGGCAACAGAGTGTTAAAAATTAATCTATATGATCTAATTGAGTAGAAGTTCCAGATTCTTTTGAATGACTTCTGTCTCTCACCAGGTCTGAGGGCAGTATTAAAGGCAGCCTCCCAGAGTCAGTATGTGTAAAGAGAACTGCAGCATGGGTGAGGAGCTTTCAGGAGCAAACCATCACATTTGGCCTTTGTAAAGTGCCAGGTGCTGTCTGCATTTCACACATGGTGTACATGACCAGCTTACTTGAAGTAGAGTGCCAGGTCTGTTGCTATAATGGCAATTTCCATCAGGTGAATCACGTGCTCATGCTGTCTGCGGTTGAGGTTCTGACATATATTCAGTGACTGAAAAGCAAAGGAAAGGGCTTTAAAAAATCCAGGCTTTATGTTGTTTTGAGTTCCTGGCCACCACTCTTTCCCAAATATGTTCACTTTTTTTTCTTTCAATAGTTCAGCTTGCTCCTCGCAGGTACAAGGGGTGTGAGCCTGTTCACTGCATGTAGTGCCACTTCCATTCACTGAACAGGGGAAGGTTGTTACACAGTATCTACGCAAACTCCATCCCCTGACTCCAGTTCAAATTTGCCTGAAATTAAAAGTTAATTGTGGGAATGTGTCAGCCTTGTCCCTGTCAGAGGGGCTACAGGAGATTTAGCATATTCCTATGGGGATAACAATGTGGCTTCTGAAGAAACCAAGACATGCATTTAGGTAGCCTATGTGCTTTCGTTCTGGGTGAGCATAGAGTCCTTTGGAAATGAGGCAGCTGCAGTTTCTTGGCATCCAAGCTACAGAAATGTCTTGTTGTTAATGAAAAACTTCCCTAAAAGGAAATTGTTCATGCCCTTATACTACAGTTCATTACTGACCTCCTCAGAGAGCAAGAATTTTCCAAATTCCAAGTGATGTCTCTCTAAAATAGAGGATCCATGAAGTTTAGCTAAAGGATTTTGGGATCTGTTTTTATAAAGGAAAATTGAAGACATTAGTGCAGTACTTAAAAATGAAAATAAGTGTCTAATTTTGTATTTCATTTCTGTCATACACATAAGTTCAATTATTTTTAAAAGACTTATGACCTTTTTAAAGTTCAAGAATTTTTTACACCATAATGACTTCAGTCTAATAAAAGACTCTAGTGACATTGCTTATAACTCTTCAGACACTGTGTAAAGCAGTCTTCCAGCTGCACAATTCACTCCAAATATTGTTTATCATTGCAGTGTAATTACTCAGCTTAGTAAGTTTGTTTGATTCCTGAAAAACTACATATTGATACCCAGTAATAGGAACAGAAAAACTGCAATCCTTGGGCACCTTCTGAAAAGCAAGGCCCTCTTTTATCAAAACCACAAACCAACTTCACTTAAATTTTGTTCCAAAGCTCTGGGAAATATAAGACAATATAACCAGCAAGCATTGCAGAAGAGCTGTGATCTGACTACTTTAAGTGAGCAACAGTGCTTTGACTAGGTAACAAAATTATGCAATTGTTTATCTGTAGCTAATGACTGTCTACTGAGAGCAACATTCTCATAGGTGCTTTGTTTCTGTAGTGAGGTAGTGAGGGCAATGCCAAGCATGATGCTTTCTTCACAGATACAGCAAAAATTGGTCATCTTATGTCCAGTATGCTTCTGTTGGCATGCTAAGTCTCCTGTAAAGCTCAGGATGCTGAGTGCCTGCTCTGCACCTGTTCCACACTGTAATGGTAATGTAGAGTTCTGCTTTAACCAAGGGAGGTTTGCTAAGGAGTAAAGAAAGCCCCAGAGGGCACCGCATATTTTCCCCACTGGCCAAAGCATAAGTTTTGCAACAAGCTGAAAAGCAAGGTAACTTGTAAAAGAGGCTTGTCACCCTTGTGTACAGACAGAGCTGTACTGGAGTTTGGTGTAATCACAGCCTGATTCCACTCCAAGCAGGAGGAACAGAAAATGGTTTGAAGTGGTAAGAAAATGCTTACTTCATTTGATAGAGGTTGTTGGTCCCCCTGTGGTCAATATCATGGCACAGAGCAGCAGTTACCATTGCAAGGGCTTCAAGGTCTGTGTAGTAACGCTTCAGCTTGCCAGTCTGGAGGGAAGAGAATTTATATGCCATGTGTTAACATCTCTGACAGGAAAAGGTACTGAGCAGTGACTGCCCTGTGCTGGGGATGCCCTGGGATAGTCCAGGAGAACTGAAAATATTTGTGAACTGAAATACAGTACATGGTTGACTTAGGTTAAAATGGGGAATCAGCTGGAAACAAAATATTTCAGACCTAGGCAGGCACATCTGTAGTGTTTATGTGTTTGATGCACACATGCAGGGTTGGCTACCCACTGCTATAGAAACCTTGATCCTAGGATTCACCCAGGCTGTCATAAGCAACCCTCCCAAGTCACTGGTCACAAAGTACTTTGTGAAAAGGCTCTGGGCCTTTCTGGGCAATGTGGTTGTCAAGCTGAGTCACTTGAAGGATTGTCCAGGGGTGGTAGGCACAGGTCTGCTGCCATATGTGTGGGCAGATGTGTGACAGATGTGTGGAACCATCTTCATTGGTTCCTGGCTGGTCAATCCCTGGTGTGGAGCAGCAGTCTGACACCTGCTTTTCTTGTTGAGGTACCTGCTGCCCTGAGGACCTGTAAGAAATTATGTGTGCCATGTTCACACTAGCAATAGACTTACACTTGTATCTGTTCTGGATGGAAATGGAAAGCATGAGTTTGTGTCCATCCCAGCCAGCTGACTTCAGTCTGGCTCTTACTGTCAGAATCTAGTGGAAGAGTAAAAATCCTGTAGTCTCTCTCCTCTACTCTGCATAAGGATTAAATCTGGAATCTATTCAAGCCCATGCACATCTGTATCTATGAGAATTAAAGCTCTCCATTCATCGGCCAATATTGACCAAAGCTTTCTTCATGTGTAATGCAGCAATTGTCACTTCAGGCAAATGGAGAACTCCTTTAGCAGGAGCTGTGCTAGGAGTGACAAACCTTTTTCCTACACCAGGGTTCCAAGGGAGCCCTGCGTATTTCCCATGTGTGACAGAAGACCTGCTGTAAATAAAGCTGTGCCACAGGATTAACCGGGGTGGCGTTTCCTTACCATCAGGAGCGTGAACATGGTCTGTGCAACATTGAAGCCGTGACGCCAGTTGTGGTAAGTTATCTTCCGGTAGCCTTTGCTGACAGAGTACACAAACCTTACCAGAACCTGTCAGTGGGGAAGAGGATGTTAGTGTGGGTGATGAAGCTGCTGCCTGTTCATCTTGCAATAAGGGTCATGTACCGAAATCATGGATGAGGTTCAAACCAGCTCTACAGAGGTGGGCCCAAAAGGGATCAGAAGCTGTAATATCACCAGGCTACCCTGACAATGGTGATAGAATAAAGCCTAGTAGAGAGCAAAAGTGGACACTAAAATATACTTGTTTTCTAATATCTCTCTCTCTTTTAAAATTTATTTTTGTAAGAAAAATAAAATCACAGAGATGCCTCTGGGTTAAAAAGAACCAGCACTGCTTAGAGGAAAGGCAATTTCATCATACTGTTTGTGAATTTATTGAATTTTTGTGTTTCTCTAGCTTGTCACTTTTAAGATTTGTCCCTTTGTCATGTGATTTATCAATGCTGATCTAGCTCTCTCTTCAAGAGATATGGATCCATAGACACAGAGGTGAATGATATTTATATCACCTAAAGAATTACGATATAGGGCATTACGTAGAAAACTGGTGGTTCTTTTCGTCTGCAGTCTACTTCTCCATGTGTACTCCTTGAAGCTATGCAGGTTTTCTCATTAAAGAACAAATTATTTATGAATGAGTATTCATTTCCTTAAGTCTCAACTATTAAGAGTCTCTGCTTTTCACACCTCTTTCAGGGGTTAGTTGTTCCGGAGTAGATACTTTGAATAGTTTTGACACTGACATTCTGCGTGTAAGAAGCAGAGAGGTAATTCCCCTTCCCTCCCCATCGCTATCCTGCCTTTCCGGAGTGAAAACTTCCTGCAGTTACCCCCAGATCCCACTAGATGGAAATGGACTTCACATGATGTGAGCAGAAATTCCTTCGGGAGCAGCAGAGCTGCTGAAATGCCAATGTTTCGCAATTCCTGTAGAGGTTTGAATTGCAAAAGTCGTGAGTTCGCAAGTCGGGGGTTATGGGGTCCTTGTTCCAACAGGGTAACACCATTCCTCTCGAGAGCTTGGCGCCAAATGAAGGCGCATCCACGTTTGTATGGCGATGAAAAACAAAGGGGCCTGCCGGAGTGGGTTTCAGCATATCTTGGCAGAAAGCTGCGGGGCATACTCCAGCAAAGGAAACAGGCACACAGGTAGGCACTCCCCCCGTCGCTCCTGAGAACTGTGTTTTTACACCGCACCTGTGAGTGGCGTTGGATACAGAATGTGCAAGCAACGTTTTGCAGAGTGCCACTCACCCCAAGAGACCTCACAGCAGACCCACCACGTCTGTGGCAGGCGATGAGAAGCAGAAGAGAGCAGAAGAGGCCAACTTCATGCTCCAATACCACATGAGAGACTGTTCCCCGCCCTCAGCAGGGTGAGTGGGCTCAGGACACACGACCCCCTCCCTGCAAGCCCCGTGAACCCAGTCCTGCGGCCGTGCTGGGCACAGACGGGGACCTCAGTGCCAGCCGCAGCATGGGCCAGTCTGCTGTACACCCAAGTCAGGAGATCCTAGCTTTTGCCGGCTCATACCTCCTGTGGGATCTGGAACTTTTTCACCACGCCAAGCTCGTAGTACATCTGAATGCCACACTTCACCAGCTCTAGCTCAGTGCAGTCAAAATCAGAGAACCTGAACTCATAGATTTCGAACTTAGTGGGCCCCGGGAGTTCTTCTTTCTGTAAGAGAGGTGGGCTGGTTTATTGCTGTGTGCTGATGTAATTCCTAAGCTTTGCTAAATAAAAATGTATCAGTCTGATTCTGCTTTTCTTTTAGAATATAGCACATAAATAGACTGAAATGAAGATTTTTATGACAACCCCATTATTGAAGGAAGAGGGAGGGCACTTTTGTGCAGGAAATATTGTTTGTTTCCTGTTAAGCATTTGATTTGATATAGTTTGAAGAGTCAAAATGGGGAAAACTTACAGCCCTCCTTAATTACTCTGAAAAACAAAATGCATGACCAGCCAAGGTGGCTAATGTGTTTCCAGGTTGACTTTGAACCCCTTGAGATAAAGAGGCAGAGAGCAGGGACTCCCCAGGGCTGTGGAAGGCACTTGCTGACACATACTAACGATAATCTCAAACTCAGGCAGCAAAGGAGGCCAGGGTATGCATAGCCTTCACCCTTCACCAGGCAACAGCATGCCAACGCTAGGAACTCTTCCCTGCATCTATCAGGTAATATTTGCTTGCCAGGGCTGTTCTTTCCAGCAGTGCACTGTTCTTACCAGAATGCTTGCCAGCTCCTCTTCGTCACACTCACTTGGCTCCTTCCCCAGCTTTTCTCGTGTTGGCTGCAAAAAGCATGGGTGTGTTAAGGAAACAACTGAACCCCACTGGACTTTGCATTGAGGCAATCTAGGGCAGCTCTCATATGCATATCGTGCTTCTTTCCTGGACCTTACTTCAATTTCTTGCCTTTCAACACATTTTTCTGGTAGTGTTCTCACTCTCCTTGACTTTGTTTTGTGTTTCCCTCACTTGCAAATGTCCCCCTAGAGCCAATGTTGCAGCTGGGTCCTCTAACTTCACTCAGCACTAAGGAGGTTTTGAGGAATAAATCAGTTTCTGTTCCACTCCTACAGCCCTACCCTGAGTAGCACCTCCAAAGCTGGCTTTGCTGAGGAAGTTAGAAAGAACATGGTGATGCAGTGTGCCGAAGTGGAGGGCAGACCACAGAACCAAAAGAAAGACTCATTCTGCCCCTGTGCAGTTACGAGGGCCCGGGTGCTGCCGCCACATCATGGTGGCTGGAAGCATCTCTGTGAAGTGGGAGACCTGTGTCTGTGCCGTGAGTCGTGGGCCAGGCCTGTACACTTGCGTGGGAGCTTCACGTCGCGAGACATTACCAGAATTTCCTGGATTTCATCCTTGTCACATTTCACGTGGTAGAGCACCATATCCTGAGCAATGTCCTTACGGTTCTCCAACTTGTTCATCTTGTCATACGTGTCTGTGTTGAGTACAGACCAACCCAGGAACTGTGTCAAGGACTTGGTAAGGGGAAGAGAAGGAAACAGTGAAATAGCCATAACATCTATTCCTCAAAGACACAGAAATTTAAAATCTCTTTAAATATGTATGATACATTGTTAAAGAAACACAAGCTCAACTTTGGCCAAAATTCTAGCAATGAGCAACTGCATCTTTGCTCCCAACTGTGACTTGCTCCTCAGCAAAGCAGCTCCCCTGCTGTTGAATCTGCCCAGGCCTTGAGAGCATCCATGCCGTGGAGGTTGAAGGACCCTCTCTCCAGTTCAGGGTACAAAAAACTATTTCTGCAGATGTCTCCACACCTGTGGAAAGGTTTCTGTACAATGCTGACAGCAGGTCAGGAGCTCTCACATCAAAGGAAAGCAAGGTGGTCTCATCACCTTTCATATGAATTTACTCACATCCTGTGTTTGCTTTCATCTTGTTTGCTGTCCAGTGGCCAATTAAAACTGATTATTCTTTTTTCCCATGGTCTTTTTGTTTGATAAGAAAAGTCTATTTCAGGAAATGTCCTGATTGATTACAGGTGCCAAGAACTAAATACTTATTCATTGAAACTAGCATAGGAGCATTTCTAAGGAGCAAGGTCTTTAATCATAGCCACTGTTGGTAGATTTAATGGCTGGTCTCCCTTTTTATCCTAGCTACATAGATAATTTCTGTGTCATTTTTCAAGGGACTTGCCCAGCCAGTGACAGCCAGCTGTCAGGTATGTGAACACAGGTCAGAACAGTTGTTTTGGGACACAGTAGCTGCTCATGGCTAAGTGTATAATCCAAGAACGCTGAAAAAATTTCACAAGAATGTAGTTGGGCTTCCCATACCAAGCTCCCCCTGTTTGGAATACAGTTGTTTTCAAAATTTTCAAGCTGATGTATAACACCTCTCTAAGCAACAAAGTTACCCACTTAGCTGTGAAACACTCGGGATGCTTTGCAGGTGTACACGGAACAATAGTGACCTCTTCAAATATATTAACTTATTCCAGCAAGAAACTATACCTCCATGAGGGTTTCATCCTGTTCATCAAATGGTTTCCCATCTTTTCTGTTATAAAATGTGACAACACCAACAATTTCTTCCTTTTTATTCACTATTGGCATGGAGAGAACATTTTTGATAGTCCATCCTGATTCATCTAGAGGACCTTCCTTGAAGCAACAGCAAGCAGAAAGACATAATGTACTTAATATGTTTTCTAAATACATGAGCTCTCCAGTTTTACATGCAGACTACAGGCAAAAGAAGTATTTACATGCCTAATATTGACTCTACATTACATTTCTGAAAAAAAAATAAAGTTGAATCCTTGATAGAATTGGAAGTTTTCACGATACCTGAAAGTTAAACATCTCATCTGCAGCAGCATTCATAATGTTGCAAATCTAGGGGATCACACAGAAGAAGAAGAAGTGTTACAATGTGGGAAATGAGAAATTTAGCTGCCAAAACAAAGGACTGAATTGCTGAAAAAGCAGCATGAATATTATTCATCTCAGGAAGACTTGAGAAATCCTAGGTTAAGTACTTACAAATCCACTTTCAGCCACATAGGCTGGCAGTCCAGTAACTAGTGCCCAATGATCCGGGGTAGGATTTCTAACAAAAGAAAAATGTATAAGGGAAATTTAAGGTATATGTTTACAGACAAATATCATAGAGCTGAAGTGTATTCAGCTGATTGTGTAATCCAGGGTTAGACCTGGAACCCCCATTCCATAAATGATCCTGCTACTTTTAAAGGATCCATGTGCACAAGTAAAAATTTTCCACCTAAGTAAATACTTTCCCTTCAAGGATTCAAAACAAAATAAGTGACAAAATACCAGTTTCCAGAGACTTTATAAAAAGTCATTCCTGGGAGTGAAGGCCATGTTTCAGGCTTTCAACACAGAGAAAGATAAAAGGAGATTCCTGGCTAAGGATGTCTACCAGCCTGAACTTTGAACACTGCTGTACCCAAGAAATGGGGGCCCTTTTTTGCAGCACATACACTAATGTAAAGCAGTGTTACCAGAACTGGGGGAAACCTCTCTTGTGTCAGATTTGCCTAAGCTGCCCAAGGCTCCTCTGAAAAATTCAGTGGCTAGAAGAGAGGACAGAGAGAAGGAGTCCCAATATGTCAGGATGGGAAAACAGTCCAGAGGTAGACTTAAATGGGGTCAGCAACAGAAGGATTGGAGAGAAGCAAGGAAACCTTAGCAAGGGCATTCTGGATGAGGCTCAGTCACTGACACAGGGAAGACATGCAGGAGAGTGATGCCTCTGCCTGGCAAGGAGAGCAGAAAAATGCAGACAGTCCAGGCAGCTCACTTCTGCATCTAAAAAGAATCACTAGTTGCAGTGAATTTTGGAGCCTGACTTCCAAGTCAGGATCCCAAAGCCCTTGAGGAAACCTTTATCCTCCAGAAATATGAGTTGGAGCACCAACTTACATTCTGACTCTAGATCATCTATCAGTCCTTTACATTTCTCCAGATGGACGTCTTTAAACTGTGGGGAACCTTGATTTTAGCTGCACCTTGTGTCAGTACCTAGCATTCAGGGACTGGGCACTTACGGGATGACTTTAATGTCTTCTTTTCCATGTAATATATAATCAATGACCTTGTAAAAGACTATTTCCTACAAGTTAAAAAAAAAAAAAANTCCTGAGTAGGGAGGGACTTCTCCCAATAGGACTGGCCACAGGTCAAAAAATTCCTGGTTTTAAAATTTAAGAAGTGTTTTTAGAGTAGAAAAGTGCATTCTGTCTCGAGACTTAAAGTAACCACTGCTCTACCATGCTTGTTTTGGTGTTGTGTAAACAAGGGATGAAATAATAAAACTAATTCAATACTAGACAGCAGAATGATACCCAAATATCCAAATCTGGAACTATCAGGTGTATTTATATGGCTGCATATTACCATTATATGACTGCCTATGAGTGCTGATTCATTCAGTGAACAGTGAGTGCTGGCTGTACTCAGAGCAAACAGCTATGACAATGTTTTTGTGTTCTTCATTTTCCAATGTGTGACTATTGCCTGACCTACTACTTGTCAGATTGAACAAGCAAAATACTTCCTTTGCTTTTTTTTCCTCATGTTACATTATAATTTCATCAAAGTGTCTTTAGTTTACACTAATGATCTTTCAATAGACCTCTTCACAAGATAATATGTTACCAGACATCTGTCAACAAGGCAGTCAGCCTGACCATGGGACAAAGAGGGCTCCGTTGGCAGGGTTGCTGTGTAACCTCCACATGAAGTTTGCCAAAGGTACAAACCATCAGACCAGATCAGAGGAGGTAACTTCAATTCTGTCAGCTTGTTTTCATGAAGACAAATTTAATCTAAAAACCTGGATATCGTGAGCATGAATGAGTCCTTGAAGAAGGTGGCTGGTTTGCTGATGGTTCCACTCTAGAGGTATATACAGAGGTGTCTCACTATACTTCAGATACCCACAGATTTTGTGAGGTTTTGTTTGTGCTGCAGACTTTGACCAGGATTGCCAAAGTCAGACTCATCTTTCTCTCCTCTGTCTTCCCTCCCTCCAGCCTCCAACAGTCTCATTCCAGTGAGGAGTTCTTCCCCTTTCCTCTGATTTCATTAACCCATTATCCTAATCTTTGCAGAGTGAAAAAATGCCAGCCAAGGTAGGAATAGTGGCTCAAAGTTAGCTCACACCTTTACTCCCTCAGTAGATCTTATCTGCATGCATCACCTCAGTGGATAACAGCAACCAAAAAGATGCACAGCACACATGTGAACACACACCTTCTGCTTTGTCATGTCCAGGAGACCGACGGAGTACCGGTCACAGTTCAGGTATGCCCTCACCGTGTAAAAAGCCTTGTGGAACTGCCTCTCAATGTCTGTCAGTTCCTCAAAAACCTTATTAGCTGACCACAACAGCACCTGCAGGATAAAATCAAAATGTAACACAGCCTTTCTCAGGGAGATGTGGGTTTCCCAAAAGTTGGGTTATGGCTCCTGAAAAGTGCAGGAAACCTACACCACTTGTTCGCACTGGGAATTACTAGGGAGAAAGAGTCAGGTCATCACAGTGATATGTAGGAGTCAAATGTTACCAATTCAGCCCAAAAAAAAAAAGAGTAGTAGTGTCAGGTAAGAGCTGTCCCCACTTAAATTTTATATCCATTGGTAAAATGTTGCATCCAAAACCAGTTGACACTAAAAGCATTGCAAATTCCAGAAGCGGGTGTTTGAAACTTTGCTTGAAGATTTCGAGCGGCTGTTTTGTGTGTGCATCAGCCTATGATCCCTTTTCCAATCTTCTGGTACATTCTACAGATGTACCTTTAAGAAAGCTGTTGCTATTAGGCTCTCTCACTTGTAAAAGCAGAGGTTACAAAAAAAGTTCCGAAATGGTTACACAAATACTTCTCTGCATCTACACTCTTGCTTAGCTTAGTTAATGCATGTGTGTCTGTATCCAAGCTGTGTATCTAGCTCTCTGAACCCAGGAGATAGGAGCAGCTGTGCTTCTAAAGCACTGACAGCTGCAGCCTGAGGCAGACTGGACCTCTGCTTTGAATAAGAAATACTGCTACATGGCCACAGCCAGAAAAAATGTGTCTCGCCTCTTCACTGGGCACTAGTAGATGTTTTTGAGCAATTTTGAGCTGCACTGGTCTCTGTTTCTAATCCATAAACTGGGACAACTCTGCCGCTTGTATGAAGTCTGAGTCATTCAGTGTCAACGTCCCTCAAATAGGAAAATGGTGTTGTCATACAAGCCATTAGATGAAAATGAGCAGCAGTTTAGCTTTTTGGCATTTTACAGTATGCAATAAGAAATGAAAGCCACAAGCCTAGTGAGAAGGACAGAGAGAAATAGCTGAAAAATATCTAAGTCAAGGAATGATATAAAGAAGTTGGTAAAAACGTATTATATGGTCTTCTAATAAGACTTTTACACAATATCTGAGCAGAAGCAGACTGACCTGTCTTTGCACAAGCCAATTCACCCACAGTATCACCCAGTCTTTGCTGCTGGGATTTACAATATTAAAATCCTAGACCACTTTTGAGAATGTAATTTGCTGACTCTGCACTTCAGTACCTTAAATTCTAACACAATGACATATAGCAACTTTCACACAGCCCTTAAGACCTATGTTAGTCAGAGGTTTGACAACTGAGCTATTGGCAGAACTAGAGCAGCGTGTCCTGCATCTTGTTATTGCTTTCCTCCTTTTGTGTGGGACCTGCTCAGATAGCAGTGATATATGAACACAAGACCCCTGGGTTCAGTCCCAGACCAGAAGCATATGGGTCTCCACTTTGTCTTCTGGCCCCTTTCTTACCCTGACTAGTCCTACTGCTAAGCTCTCAACAGGAATAAGCTTTTGCTGGTTCTACTTTAGTTAACTATTAGTCATTGCTGATGCCTATATCACTGGACCATCATTCATGTTTTTAATAAATGAAAAAAAAATTAAGCAAAACATAATAAATTAATTAGAAAGTATAAGTGCTGTCCCAAAGCGTCAAAATAAGAACTTTCATTCTGCATCTGTTTTGCTAGGACAGGCATTTATTCTCCATGGCAATCCCATTGGAGAACAGAGCGTGGCTGCCAGATGCAATTCCATGTCCTCTTGAGTGGTAATTATTGCTTGCTGCACAAGGTGATTGCAAGGATTCACATCCATCCCAATAAATCTGAGAGTCCCACTGTAACCCAACTAATGGAAAAGAATGGTGCCTGAACTTCAATCCAGAATATCCTAAATCCCTAACATACGTTCCTTTCTACAGGTGGAGGCAAACACAACATACATACAACAACAATTTTACTGGCTCTAAGAGAAAATCCAATAGCACTTTTTAATGAGCTGATGGGGAAAAATACTACATTCTTAAGTGTTTCAGAAAATCTCTTGGTGCTGCTATCTGAAATGGTGAAATGATCCAAGAGTACTTCACAGCTTCAAGTCAACAAAATATCTAGAGGTCAGTCCTGCTGACCTGCCACTGCATCAGGTCCTGCAATTTTGCCAGTAGCAGAAGAAAGAGAGAGTCATGAAGGAGTCTGGGAAAGAAGCAGTAACTGAAAGCAGTTGAGGGCATCTCTTTCTTTCTGCCTCTCAGGAGCAAGTCTCTGAGGAAGATCAGATTCACCCTTTAAATCTGATGAATATATTAATTTGATTTTGAGATAGCTGATCTGCATTTTCACTCTTACCTGGCCTCTTCGAGTCTCACAGTTGTGAAGATAACTCAAGTGATAAATTTTCAAGTTCAAGGATGCAAAATTCAGATACTTCAGAAAAAGCTGAAATGGCAAATTGTGAGATTCAATTGAATGCAGTAGCAATTTCACATGTGCTGTAGTTCATAACATTGCTTTAAAAATGTCAATGCAATTTCCCAGGATAAATGCTTTGCTTTGCACTGCCATGACATGAGGCTTATCCCACTGTATCTTCCCTGAAAGATCTGAGATAAGCATCCTCATGATAAGCCTCTTCTATGAGGGTGTGGGTGCTCTTTAGGGAAACTCACATCAGTGGAGCTTCCCTAAAGCAGGCATCACTAGCGTAAAGGATCTCTGTTACACAACAAAAGTAACAGCCCTTTGATAGGAACTCAGCTACTGAGCACTTACTGTTTCATCAGAGCTGGTGAAGTGTGGGCCGTTCACCTTATTTATAGCCACAATGACAGCAACCAAATCTTTACCATTCAAGATGGGTGTCGCAAGGACATTTTTCGTAGTGTAGTCGGTGAGCTCATCAACAAACGGGCTGAACTGGGCACACTGTTTAGTAGAGAATTCACAAATAAGCATTTTTCACAACATGTCTTGAAACCAAGTCAAAGCACAGGCCCTTAAAGTAAGTTGCCTAAAGAAAATTTTGGTTAAAAAATTACTGAGGAAAAGAAATGAGTTAGCAGAAAATTGGAGCATGTACGGATGATAAAGCTAATATCAAGAGCAGAAGGTGTGGCTTTTGACAGCAACATGTGCACTTCTAACTTTCCATGAAGATCTTGCCAATCATAAGCTTTAATATTTCAAACTCTCTCAGAACAAGGGAGCTCTCCACTGGTTATTCTCAGATCAGTGACATTCTTCATGGTGCCTCCTCCATCCTTTCCTCTGACTTCTTGTTAGCACTTCAGAGTGGGTAGAGCCAGGTAGCACTGCATAGCCACAGGGTATAAATCAGTGCAGTCACTGGCAAGTTCACTCACCCTCATTTTTCTTCTGCTTTTACCATGAAGCTTGTTGTCAGCTTGCAGCATCTATCCCTACTTTCTCTAGAAAAGGAGAAAGGATAGTGCAGGGAAAGCAGATGACCAATCACTTCACCTGCACAGGGCCATATTGATACCATCAACACCTGCCACAGGGGAGTACAGGGATGGTCTTGCTGACCAAAGACATTCTCCCTGCTCAGGTGAATAAACTGTTATTGCTAAGCCATTATATTTGGGTTAGAAAAAGCTGCACAACTGTGATCATATTCAGAAGGTTGCACCAGAAGGAATGATCACTCCCCAATGAATCTTCTCCCTTTACCTTCCCCATTTCTGCCAAATGGGGTAGACCAAGCATTTATTCCCTGGATCTTTTTCAAAGGTATTGTATCATGGCAATGTCTAAAAGTGCTAGAGTTGCTGTGCAGCACTTAGCTCACAGATCTGAAATCCTCCCCTGCATTTGGAGAAACACCAGAAACCAAAAAACTTTAAAATTTAAGTCACATTCTGATGCTTCCTCCAATACCAACAATACCCCTGAAAAAAACAAAAACAAAAACAAAAACAAAAACAAAAACAAAAACAAAAACAAAAACAAACAACCCAGGTTGCAGAACCAAAACAATGTCTCAGTGTGTTCTGTGGAAGACAAGGAAGGTTTTGCTGAAGGAATATGCCTGCACTGAGCAACAAACTAATGAATAAACAGATGGTCTCTTTGTAACTAGCAAACAATAGATAGAGTAATCCCAAATGCCATATTTGGGTCACATGGATTTCAGTTTTATACCTATGATTAGAACAAGCAGATTGTTACTCCTGCCATCCAGGTTTACATGACTGAACCAGAAGTATGGGGAGTAAATATTGTCATGAAGGCATAAATATAAAACATTAACATTCTTCAGATCCCTCCTGATATTGCAGTTGCAATTTTTGCTGAAAGGGTTTTTTTAGTCTAAGATTGTCTCTTGCTGCTTCTGATGAAGATCGCCCATACACAAGTTGCAGTTTACATACCTGCTCTCTTTGATAATAAAGCTTCTAAATGCCCTTAGCTAAACCTTCATCACAGCAAACATTTTCAAAGGTCTTTTGTGGTGGAAAATTGTCTTTGGACTCACTGTAAAGAATTTCTATGTCTTTGCCTCTTACTCATAGGCTATAAAACTCTGGAAAATTCCATGTGCATTCAGTGCAGATCTGACTACTTCATTCTGCTGGACTAGATGTGATTTTTTTTTTTTAATTTTATTTTTTTTTTTTTAGTTTGACAGGCAAGTTGTAGCAGTGCACTGTTTGCAGGCATTAAGACCTGATGTAATCAACTTGCTTAGTTTTACCTTGCCCCATAAATTAAATTGGAAAGAACTTTCAGACTTGCTACTTGTTCCTGGTACACAGCTAGTACACCTCAAGAGCTTTGACCAAGCACTGTGGTGTGCTGCTGCCTCATGATCCCTGTGAGCCCCTCTTCTACCCAGATAATAAATAAATGGCAAACATACCTCACGGACATCCTTGATGTTCATGGTTTTCTTGGTCTGAGCAACATGGCCCACAATGCCTATGTCCAGTGGATAGACAATCTCGCAATCTGGAGAGACCAGGCACTCCTCCAGAGTACTTCCCTCTTGGATGTTGAAGAGCCTTGTTGCCAGTTCAGGAGTGCCATTTCTCTGCCTGTACATGAAGAGACTACAGCGGTCAGCATGAATAAGGGACCTGATTCTTCTCAAGGTCTTGAAAACAACTTTCTCCATGTTGATGCTTTCTTGCATGTCTTGGATCAACTCAAACAGTATTTCACTCTCATTGTTATCCCAGGACTCTGTTTTTAGTTTCTTCTCAAAATACTGCTTGGCAAAAGCAGGGTTGCCATCAAGAAACTTCTCCACGTCGTCTTCACTAATGCTCATTGTGAGTGCCCTGGATCTTGTGGGTAAGTAGTAGTCCAAAGATATGCAAGCAGCACTCTAATTTCTCATGTGTCTCTTAAATTTTTGTAATAGAAGATGCTGCTTCTGGATTAACCAAGTTTGAGGTACCCCTGCAAAGACAGCTTGTCATCAGGAAGATGTATTCCTTTATAATGCTGAAGATGAGTCTGTGGGAGGACAGATTGTCTCAACCAAAGAGATTAGATGACCTCTACAAGAGCCTTGAGTCATCTTTACTCTTCTTAATCTAACTGCAAGCAAAAACTGAGTACTCACAATGTCTGAAAACACACTCCTTTATCTTGATAAACAGAACACCAACTGAAACAATTCTATTGAGGGAGCAGCAACAGGGAGGGAGTGCATCTCCTAACATTGAAATAAGCTCTTTAAAGTCTAATTAAATATATACTGCTTGGGCCTAATCCTTGGCTAACAAGGTGACCATCTTATTATTTCTGCTCTTCCAGCTCCCAGCAGTACTAGGAAGTGCACCCTTCACAAAAAACTCAGTGGCCAAAATGAAAATGGTGAGGAAACACAGCTCTTTTAGGACTCTCTCTACTATTGCATGGCTCTATAGCAGCTCCTGTAAGGGGTGTTCTCTTAGGGAAGCACCAATCCTGAATGCTTTAGTCCAGGGTTTGAACTGAATTGGCAAGGTCTATGGTCTTTGTTTCTTGCTAGTAATAGCCACAACAGGAAAACATGCATCTTAGCGGCATCCATATAGGAAGGAATCTGGAGAGCTTCTGTTGGGGATTGCTGAATTAAAGCACTCTGAGGAAATGTGGGAAGCCCTGCAGACAAAATCAAAAACACACACCAAACAAAACCCAAGCAAACTGGGAAGACAGAAATATTTCTCTCATCACTACCAGTGGAGAAAGAGGGAGAATTATGGCTGTGAGAAACAGTAGTTCCACATCAATGAAGCCACAACACTGCAAACAGCAGGTTTGGGTCAGTGTGATGCTGGGAGGCAAAGTGCTGCAGAGGTCATTACACTTCAGAAGAATTAAACAATGCACGGGAGATTTCATTACTGGAGAACAAGGGTGAATCCTGTCTACTACATTGTTGGAAAATAAGCAAGGCTCACCTGCTCCAGGAGTAAGGGTCTAAGGGTAGGTCTAAGGCTGCCTGTGTCTATGAGTATTGTCACTTCTGCCAGGAGTGGTTCGATCCAGTCCAAATGTGGATGCCTGGGAGGAAGGTGGCTTCTTGTGGTATTTCTCCATCAGGATATTAAAATAGAATTATTGCTCAAGAAGACTTGGAGGACGTGATGTGTCCCACACTGCCTTCCACAACGATGTTCTAGCAGAGGACCTGCTCAGATCTGGCATGGTGGGCCTCCAGAATGGGGTGCATGAAGCCTTTTTGTGAGCATCAAGCAGGACTGTGCAAAGCACAGGGCTTGGTGGCAACAGGAAATTTTAGTAGGAAAGGCAGCATTTCTGGTTGCAGGCTGTTCAGCAAGGTTTCACATGTTGCAGCAGTTTTCTGGGTATAAGGGGTGTCAGAAAGAGCAAGAAGCATTTTTCTTTGATTTTGATTGGAGGCAACAGCAAGAACTAGCTGAGAAATTCGGGTGGAAGACAGTTCAGGTGAGTGAAACCATGAAATGAAATTTTCACACTGGAAAAAACAGGTCATTTTGTAAATTATATGTTTCTACTAATCTTAAACAAGAGAAAAGCAGGCAGCAATTATGTAAGTGTGGTGAAATTATTGAAGATGTGTATAGAAATACCATGAACAAGTAAAAATGGAAAGTCAGAAAACTCAAGATTAAACATGAGGTTAAATTAGGAACATGAAAAGCAATTAGTATTTTCTCTTTATCATATAGGGAAGAGTAGAATATCAAGAAAAGTACTGCAGAAATGAAATTTTTAGAGGGTTTTGTAAAGTAACCTCAAAACTCTTAATGATTTTTCTGACAACTGATGGAGGATTTCTGAGGTTGTGAAAGTCTGGGAAATAGTAGACATAATGATCCTTTCAGCAAAATAGGAAAAAGAAAGAACTAGAGAATTCTACAACAGATCATTTTTTAAGTTTGGCTTCTAAGGAAATACAGATACAAACCTGTTTATGTACATAACTAGAGGAGACAATTAACAGCCAGTATGACTTTGTCAAGAGAAAACACTGTCATACAGCATGTTTTCCTCTATGGCAGAGTCAGAAGTCTCTGGACAGAAGGAAAGTAATGGCTGTCAGAACTCTTGGCTGATGAGGAAATAACACAATAGATACTTCGTGTCTTACAGTGAGGCCTTAGACAAGGTAGTTAGAAGGTGATGGCAAATGTATTTCAAAGATGAAGAGTTTGTTAAAATAGTTCACAAATGAAATGTAGAATTTCTTGAATAGGATTCTCTGTGGAGGCTATAACAGATGTAGAACACATCAGTATTTCCACTGATAGATGGAAAAATATTAAGCCAGTGAGTAAGTCATGGTCAGGTGTCTGTAAATGTGTTTGAGCACCACATTGCCAACAGGTGTGTTCAGGACCAGAGGACTAGAATTTACCAAGGAGGCATAGAAAGTCCTACTTACGTGGAGAAGAGTCACATGGTGAACTCACGGGGATGAGCCACTACCTCAGCTTAACAAAGGCTGCACAATGTGTCAAGGCTTCCAGGCAGAAAGAGGTGTACATCCATTAGGATGAACCTTCTCTTGAATAACAGATTATGCCACATTGTTCTAAACAGATGTCTCACCTGGAATAGAGTGGGAAAATGTGACCTTGAGGTCACATCTCTTTTCTAACAAAACAATCCCCAATTATATAAAAGGCCACGGCTAAGAAAAAAGGAGCAGTCTGTCCTCCATAATCATATAGGACAGTAGATTTTAGACCTGCTTTAAAAGGCTTCCGAAACAGTGGGAGGAGATTGTTCCCACCTTATCTTAGATACCCCGAGAAACATGAGTGTCATCCTTTTTCCCAGGGAGCATTTTTAGTCAGAAGAGATGCACATGTAATGACACCAGCCAGCTGGAACTGATATAGACAAATAACTTCTTAGAGCTGGAGGGAATGATATTTTTCTGTGGGTCCAGCCTTCCTGCCCATGGCCTGTCAGGCCAGTAATATGTAAGGAAACCATTGCTTGTACCTCAGTAAAAACTTCATTTGCAGCTGTGTAAACCTCCCAGATGTGAGTGATTTTATTTCTGATTAGCACAAGGAAAGTTGGAGGCTGCCTTCTGCCTTTCAATGTCTCTGCTCCAGTAGCAATCTGGGCCATTCCAGTGCATGGTAAAATACAAGCCTTGTTTCATCCCACAGTGACAGGGAAGAAAAAGGGCAAAGTAAAACCAATTGAATGTCTTTCAAGGGGACTAACAGGTTTTGAATTCTGGTATCCCAAAGGAATGAAGTTTCCTCTCACCAGGTCTTTGAAGAAAATCTGAAGTGAAGTTTAACACCTCTTACAGTCCAGCATACTGTTGCCTGGAAGTTTTATGATCCATTGGATCCTCCTTGTGCCAGGTCAAATTTGTGGAATGAGAGAAATTCTCCTGGGAACTCATAGCCACTTGTCAGAAATGTTTAAAAGTCCAGGAATCATATGAATGAACAAATGTCCAGGATTGATATGAAATGCATATCACCAGACAGAGCTATACGCAGTTAGAGGATGTATTCAGGATGCCCTATATCTGAACATGGTCCTTTGGGGTTGCTACCATGTGGTGTTTTCCTGACATAAAAAAAAATATTTTTGTGGATGCATGAACAGTTATGAATATTGTGGTATGTGCTTTTCAGCTGTCATTTGGGAGCTGAAAAATAGCAAAAGTGTGTACTATTCATATTGAATCAAAACTGGCACTCTTTTGGATCCAGATACTCATACTTCATTTGGTATGAAAGGTTACTTTCACTTCAAGATAAATGCTTTTTTTTCAAAACATATGTAAGGAAAACAAAGTCCAGCAGTGATACTCTGGGCTCCAAATATGAAAGATCCAAGCTCAGTTCCTGCTTCTGCACCCAGAGTTTGAAATTGAGCAAGAAAATTTCCTCTTAACAAGGAGGAAGAATGAAGATCCTACCGTGCTGATATTTATAGCTGCAGAAGTGGAGAAACTGAGGCAGTACTTCTTGAGGCAAGCCATGGCCATGTAATTGCTCTGCAATTGAAATCATGCAGGAATGGCAGGTGGAAATCTAAATTGCCTTTGCAAATGGAGCCACCAGGGCCAGAGCAACCCCTTTGGTGGGCTGATGTACTCAGAATTAAAACCATGAAGCAAAAAGCCATACATGTTCCTAGGCCTCCAGGGATTTTCAAGTGGCACCATGACAGCCACTGCTGGCATAACAATGATAACTGAGGTGGATAGAGTCTAAGCTTGCAATAGGATAATGTTCTTTGAATGGCCTTAGGCAGACAATGGAGGATTTTGGAGGAGGATGAGGTTGCTATTTTAGGAAACTTGCACAAGACTGTCACACAGCATAATAACACCTGAACGCGTGTGGTTGCACAAACTTGTTTCCAATTGCTTTAAACCCAAATTGTAGATTTGGCATAAGACCTCTGCTTTGTCGCATGTGGGTAGATGTCACTGAAACAGTGTTCCAATTAGAAACCTCAAGTATTTAAACTGTCCTGAAGGCTTGGCTGGTAACTGGGAAAAAAAGGTGCAGTTTCTGGGACTAAAATTCCTCTCCTCCCAACAACTCATATGACAGTCTTTCCCTAGTCCTAGCATGAAAAATACTGAAAAATTGTAGAGTAAAATCATCTGGCTGATGTGGTGCAAAACATACTGCCCAGGAAAAGCAGTAATGTTTGGGCCATTTATCAGATTCTGTCCAAAGCAGTGGGTGCCTAGAAAGCAGAAAGAGGGATGGCAGGTGTTGGAGGTGTTCAGGCTGCTGAGATGCTTTGTGCTCCTCCTTCATGGGAACATTGTTTTTCCCCCTAACCAAGAAGCTGTGGAGACGGGAGCTGCAAGCATTTAATCTAATTTGATTAGACATTATCCTTACAGGGTGCTGTATTGACAGCTATACTCAAACCTTTCTGACCCACTCATCTGTTGGCATAACGGGATTGCAGCTTATCTGATTTACCACGTAATATTCTCATGCCACCTGCTTGTATACAAGAATAAGCTTTCCTGCCTGTAGCCATTGGAGCCCAGTGAGGATCAGAGCTATGTCCCTTGCCTCCCCCCGGGCTAGGGTATTCTTCTGTCCCCCAAAATCTGGCCCCCTCCTTCAGCTGCACATGGATTGTCACTTGTCACATGGAGGGCTAACATGCAAAATCTTATGGCTCTTGCTCAGCATCCTCCCCCTATCCTTCCCCTCTGTGGCTCTCCAGGGACCTTCAGATGCCACCACAGCACAACCTTGCCACCCAGGATCTCACCCCAGACTCTGCTGGGCCCCAGACCTGGCCCGTGGTGCCAGCTACTGCAGTCACCAGTGGGTAGCCACAGCTTCCTTGTCTACACACGTAGTTGGGCTGGACTGGAACAGAGTCCACCTGGGGATGGCACCAGGCTAGGGGTGCAGGGGTCAGGGGTACCCTTCATCACAAGCTCAGGGGATGGAGAACCTCCTCCAGCCTGGGCAAACACCTATCCCTGGAGCTGGTTGGAGCCCGACAGAGGTGCAGGGTGCAGCCATGGGGACAAGTGTCAGCTGGGGCATGTGCACCAGCACAGCTTGAGACGTATTTGTTTTAGTGCAATCTGACTGTCACACAGAAATACCACAATCTGACTCACACACAGGAGCACAGCAGCAGACTCTGGGTCTGCAGAAAATGCAGTTGAGCAGTAGCTGATTATGCTAGAGCTATTATTTGCTTGCCGGCAGGACAGTTGATAGTTGAGTTGTAGCCAGATCATTCCAATCATGTATAAATCCCTTGCACTTTTGTGTACAGGAGAAAGTGTGCTGCTGGCAGTCCCGTTGCAAAGGGGAAGCACTTTGTCATATGCTTGCATTTTGGCCAGAATGTTGACTCCACCTTGTCATGACAAAGGAACATCAGCCCTCAGTTTATTAATTCCTCTGGAGAACTACCTTAAAAATAGCATACAGCTTTTTGTATTGCATTGGTGAATTGTAGGAATTAGTCAGAGGTTTCCATCTGAGTGGTTCTCATAGAAGGGAGGTGGGATTCTGAAAGCACACAGGTCAATTTGGTGTCTGTCAAGTCTGATTGTTACTATTTTGAGAGATATTTATGAGGAAATGTATCTCTGCCATGCCAGAAGACTGGAAATGTACCTAAGCCTGTAAGTCACAGGCTGGATGTGCTGCCTTGATTTCCTTCTCCTTCTGTATGTTAAATATGCACAGATTCTCTTTTTCTTAATTTCATGGAGAGATGACTCTGTTAAAAAATATTACAACACCATAGCAGTGGCAATTTCTGCCCTATGTCTACATGACTTTTTGTGTTTCAATTGACAGATTGTGTCTTAGCACAAATCACTGAACCTTGAATAAGAAGATTACTTCATTCATCAAATGTTCTGTGAAGCTGAAGGACTAAAAAGATCTTTAAACTCTTCTCAAACTAAAAGCCATGTGCACGAAACACTTCCTTCCTAAATTTCTTCCCAAAACGCTCTGGGCATGGAATTAAGGAAAGCACAGTGGTGTAGGACATACGAAAACTCTTAGAAGGAACATTAATGATACAAAATATGTGCTCAGATGTGCCCAGAAGTAAGTTTGCTTGCGAAGAAACAATGAAGAGAAGAGAATACACTCTAAGGAAAAATTTGCAGAAGTTTCCAGAATAAGAGGACTACATGACAGATGAGGGAAGTGATTTGTGGGAAACCGGGCCACAACAAGAGAAAAAAAAGACAGCAGGATGGTTAGCAGAAAAGGAAGGGAGCAGACAAAATTACTCTAACTTCAAGAGCAATGGAAGAGCACGTAATGAGGAATTAAAAAGGACTGCTGAGTACATAAAAAGCTCTGGTACCAGAAGGGTGGGACCAAGCATAGTCACCATGGGTAAGAAGAATTCAAGCCAAAAAATCACAAGAAGAAGCTGGAAGTATAGTCTCAGTGCACTTGTCAGAACAGTATAAAGAGGTTTACAGCACTGGCAGACACTAGGCTGCAGCAGAGAGGAAGCAAGTACTCATAGCACCATAGAGACCAGCAGCAGGAGTGGTCATACAAGAGATTCACTGGTCCTAACAGGAGTGGCCATAGCTCCCCATGCTAGGCCTGCAGGCACAGAGCTGCAGTAAGTCCTGCAGAGGTTTTGGTGATCTTGGGCCACAATATGGCCTGCCTCCTCTTCCTTCTCCTCTTGTGGGCAGAGGGATGATTAGTGTCCAGTCCCAACTGCAGAGGTGGCTGCTATGGTTGTATTTTTAATGGCCCTCTCTCTTTGAGGCAACTCTGCAATTTTCAGTGTTTCCAGCTTGTTGCCCAGTCTGAAGCAGAGGTAAGCTTGATATTCAGGTTGAGGTTCCAGTTGTAAATTTACAGAGATGGTAACACTGTGGGACTCTGAGATTTGATTGGAACTTCTGGGCTTGTCTGTAAAATAAATAATTTTTCTGTGTAAGTGATGAGAAGTGTGCCACAGTGAAAACATGTCCATGGAAGACTACCTAGGCTATCTAAGGTCTTACAGCTTTAAACATCAGCTGCTTAAAACATAAAACAAGCAAAAAAAATCCTCCATGGGAAAAAAAAAATCATTCTAACATTTTTGACAGTTTAGAAAACTCCTCTCATACCCCACACTCCATACTTCCATCCATTTCTCCTGCAGAAGCAGCAGATACAGAAATCTGAAGTGCAGTTGTATTTGAAAGCCTTGGCTTATTCTCTTAGCTCTGTGACTCACTAATCAGCCTTGTGTTCACAGCTGCCCTCCCTTTGTAGTGCAGAAAGGTGCTCTGACCTAAACCTTCCCTCCTTGCACCTTCTGTTGCACATGGAAACTCTGTCCTCTAACACCTACTAAGGCCAGGTGCCCAGCTAATGGCTTTTGACTGCATGCACATACAGATTTCCTTGGCTTTTGTAATTTGTGCTTCTGGTTTTAGCTTTTAAATCCATCATCAGGGCTGGCATGGACATCCTGGCTTACCCATAACTACTCAAGCTCTGTGCCAGCAGTATCACTTTTGTAAAGCACCTTGAGACGCATGCTACGTAAGAAGCTGTATATATCCCATTGGAGTAATCTGGTGCAATAATCTGGAGGCAGAATTTACTGTCTGAAACGTGGACATCTGGCCTCCTGTTACATCATGCTTTGCAACCAGTTAGAGCCTACAGATTTATTCCTGCATTTTTCGCATTAAGCTGTTTCTGTTGTATGAACAGAAAAGGAAAGAGATTTAGAATGCTACATGCATGGTTTATACCTTCATGGATATTCACATGACCTCTCCTGCTTTTTGGAAGACATCCTGGGAATAACACCAGGGACTGAATTAACTCTGGTCTGTTATCTCATTTTGAAATATGTGAGAGGCTACGGCTGCCCGAAGGAAACAATCTCCTTCCTCTCGTCTTCCCCCAAGACAATAATAGGATCAAGCCACAGAGATACATCAGAGATCTTTCAAGTGTAAAGACCTTATCTCCAGAGAACTGAGCTCCTTTCCTGTTTGCAGATGCCTCCCTCCTTGTCCACAATGAAATGGCAGATTCTCCAGTCTTCTTGTGCTGAAAGGGCTGGTCTTTGCCCTCCAGGACTTAGTAGCTTGGCATGAAAAAGGCAAATATTCTATCTTTAAATAAATGTTTCAACTAAAATGAAAAAACTTGCCAGTGTCTGGAAATCAATTGGTTCGGTTGTAAATCTTAGATACATATAGAGATATGTCACCATTATGCCTTACAGTAAGTACTAGAAAATGACAAACAAAAATTTCTCCTTTTAATTGATGGCCCCAAGTAATCTCTTCTTCATGAGGTTGCTTCAGACCTGAATGGTCTTTTGATAGAGATTAGCAACAAGCCATTTAGGAAACTGCCATGGCTTGGGAGGAAACCCAGCAGGTCTCTGATCAAGCTGCAACCATCATCCACATTGTGCAGAAACCAGCAGATGGTACAAAACCTTAAATTGGTCAGCAGATCATTGTGTGGTAAAATCCCACTGAAGGAGAGATTTTAGCCAGCTCTAGCATTCAACTCTGTTCTACCAAGGCAGCAAGATATAGAAGGGTTTGGAAGAGAGGCTGGAACTTAATTTTTCTGGCAAGCTCTTGTCAATGGCTCTCAGAAAACCACTGCCCCCAGTCTGACTGCCCATCATGACAGAGAGGCTGAGACTTCTTGACTTCTCCTGTTTTGAGCAGCCCTCAGTTTCACTTGAAAAGAGGGTGACAAGTGTGTGCCTTTTTCTGAGATGTGTCAGAGGAGCATGTGTGACCCTGCTCTGCCAATTGTCAGTCAATATACTCAGCAAGAATTACACTGTCATTTTTCAGAAGGGAAAGGTGTCTCTCAGTTCCTGTAATTTAAAGCTGTGAGGTATTTGAATATTGCCTTGAAAGTCCTAAGACACTGATTTATGATGCCTTTTTAACCTAATTATATAACACACCCAAGAATCTTACCCTTGAACCACAGAAGAACAATCTTCAAACAATTTCCTCTTCATCTGTATTGCACCACTCACTTCCTTGGAAAAGATCCATGTTTCTGAGTAGAAGTCACAGAAAGAGAAAACTTTTATGTCCACACCCTAAATGTGGTGTCCCAATGTGGGGAAGCCTTATTTCTCCTGCATCCTCCCCTGAAAAAGGAGTGGCGCAGATTATCACTGTCCTCTCAGCCCTTGACAAACCTGGGCCTGGGATGTGTGTTCTCCAGCAATGCAGGCACTGCTGTGTGACATCCCCAAAAAATAGCTCGGCATCAACAGCACAAATTAGATCTAAACCTAGAGGATCAAGTGCCCACTACTCATACTGCAATAACCACTGCAGAAGATGTCACGGGGGACTCAGAATGCAGATATGTGCAGCTGTTCTCCAGTGCCCTGGCAAGCAAACCACAACTTGATTGCCCTCTGGACAGTGGAAAACTTAATGCCTGATGCAGGAGCATATTTAGAGCTCTCATCCTGTGCCATCGGCTGCTGAGCTAGCAGCACCAGTTACTAAATCTGAGATGGCCGTGCAATTGCAGTAATTCCCACAGCAGTTTACCCATGCTTATTCCAATAATAAGGCAAAAGGAGGACCTTCTAGGGGCAGGAAATCTGAAACTGCTGGTGCTGTGTTTCACAGGATAGGGAAGAAGATAAGATTAACCATCTCATCTGCATACCAGTTTGGCTGCATGTCATTTAAACTACCAGTTAGTTACCCTTGTGAAGAGTTCAGTACACTGAATGGTCAGGCCACCTCCTCTACTAAAAACCAGCCAGTTTTGGTGAGCAAGTCTGGAACAGGCTCTTGGGTATCTATTTTGACAACCAAACCCAGTAGGGCATCTTCATTTTTATAAAATCTGTTCCATGTTACTTCAAAGTCAACAAGCTCAGGAACATGTTTCAATGCTTTGATTTGTCCCCTTTTTTTTTTTTTTTTTTTTTTCTTTCCCTATGCCTAGAACAAATGGCCATAAGACTGCAAAATTGAAGGCAAATTTGATTTTGTTTTCTTCTTGCTCTAAACAGCAAATAATGCAATGACAGATGTTATGCTCACGAAGCAAAATCTTGTGCTGTGATTAGCTATTATTAGTATGTGTCTAATCCCCAAGGGATTAAGTGGTTCATCTAAGCATGGCTTCAAGTATCACCTGTGTCTCACATGGACATAAACTAATCTCTTTTGTTGGAAACAGATGTAGTGATAAGTGTTTGGAAACCTTCTAATTTACAGAAAACACTGCAGTTTGTTCTCTGTCAAATCCCCATGTCAGGGTGAAAGAGAACATTTCATATTCAGTGTCAGTCCCTTTAAAATCTAATGGGCATCTATCCCTGAAGTGCAGTTTAAGAAGTTACTTTTTGTGCCACTCTTTAGGTTGCCAAGCAGTCCCCGCTACCATGAGGTCATTCCTGTGTGGACATGCCCAGGTTGCCTCTGAAGACAGGCAAATGGCACGAACAGGATAGGTTCACTCACTACGCTGCACACAAAGGACCATTGCCTCACTCTAAAGTGTAAAGGGAAGCTGCACAGAGGCCAAATCATAGTTGCCTCTGGCAGCAAGGACAGCTTTTTCCAGACAATGGGCAGCCCTAAACAAGATGCCTGGAAAGCAACAGAGTTCAGGGAACCAACCAGCTACAGGGCAAAGTTGTATATTTCTGTTCAGGAAGTCCTGGACAAAAGACTGGTCACTGGTTTCTGGAGCAAGCCCAAAACATCCAGAAGGCTTTAGCCTCCCTCTGGAAGTCCAGACTTGGACTTGGAAGTTGGATCAGAGCCAAAAGCTTCAGGGCTTCCTGGGCTGACTCCAAAGGAATTACACGGTTGTCCCTAGTGGTTGTGTCCAGGGCTCCCCAGCAGTTAGCACCAGTGTTAACAACTGCTAGTACTGCCAACTCCTAACTGAATGTCTGAAGTTTTAGATCTCCCAGGTAAGCCTGGGGAAAAGTTCAAGAACAGCCTTTGCAGTTATGGAAATTCTTTGGGTGCTTGAGAATGGCAGGCATGGTTTGCTGCCAAAAGTACTCTTCTAGAGATTTTTGCCTTCTTGTGTTTTTCTGATGTATTGTATTCCCATAAAAGACTACTAGAAGGAACATTTTGGGAAGGAGAGAGTTGTAGTATTTATGTAACTGGAAATATTGACAAAATTAGCTAGGAAGAATGTACATAAAACTGTTTCATTGCACAGGAGAACTGAGGACTCCCAAGATTTTGATATGAACATGAAGGCTAAACAGCATTTTTGCACTTTTTTGTCCCCTCCTCCATGTAGATAATGCATAATACTTGAAAGGATCACCTTAATTTGATGATGCAGGTATGAGAAGAGCTAATTATGTACCTGCTCCATTCAAGTTGTCAAACTTGAACACGTGCCTAGGCAGATGCGTGTGTATAGTCCAAGTGTTTCTCTAATTAATGCTCTGTGCTTATTCTCCTAACATGTGTTAGAAGCAGAAAGACTTCAATGAGACAAAGCAGTGGTACAATCAAATCATCAGATTTATTAGCTTTCTGGGCAGCTTTTTCCATTATGTAAAAGCTGTGTTTGTATTAGTATAGCAGTCAGACCCACTAGTGTGAGGATTACAGTTGGTTTTTACATAATGGATTATCCAAGATTAAGTGTTTTATTCAGGCACACTAGCAAAAATAACCAATTAGTGACTTTGCAGATTCCTTATTTAAAGGGAGCTGGAGGGCAATTGACACAAAACTCTCCTGCTACTCACAGCCCAAAGACTGAAGCAGCAGAGTCTCAAGGATCTCCAACATCTCTACTCAGCAGGTAGGTCTCTCATCAGCAGAAGTGGATCAGACTGGCATATCCTGTAGCAGGGAAATGCTGCTTGCATGGCAACACCTAGGAACAGCCTAGTGTAGCTGCATGGGTGTTTGGGCTCTGGATTGATAGCTCCGCTTGGATAGTGCTGACAAGCACTAGGTAACTGTTTTATCTTGGCATCAGGACAGGTATTCAGTGTCAAATACTTTGCAAGAATGTATCATGAAAGTTCTCTCTTCCCAAAGTCTGAGAAACAAATATACTGGGTTACCAAAGGAGAAAAACAGCCATGGGCACCTAGTGGTAGCGCTGCAATGACAGCTCAAGCCTCTAGAAAATTAATATTATTTGTCATGTTTATTGAAGGAATGGTCAGAGGGCAGCCAATACCAAGGTGTGTTCTGCCATCAAAGTAGGCACCAACAGGAAAGGCCTGTTTTGGTGAGGAGAACTGTTGATGAAGAACACAGCTTTGCTGGCTTGAAAGCAAAGTGGACACTCACTGTGAGATAATTAGAAACATCTTTACAGTGTACAGTGCTCAACAGAACATTTTTATTCCAGTAAAAACAAAATTCAAAATATTTCAATTTTTTACCAATTCTTACCTTATCTGTAGTCTGGCTTGATTTATAACACAAAAATAAAATGAACTGCATTAATATCACTGGCAAGCAAAATGCTCTTCCAAGGTCATTGGTATTGATGTCCAGTTTTGGCTGAATTTAGGCATCACAATGACTCTGTATCAGTGGAAGAACTGGTTGTCTACTTAGTATGGAAAGAAACTGGTTTTAAAAATATGTAAATGCGTCTGTAGCACTAGCTGCCTCCGTCTACTGCTTGAAATAAACCCCCTTGTTTGCTTTTGTCTTACAGAATGAAATACGCACAGTATGTTTTCCTGGCCTCAATCTTCTACACTGTTGAATATAGCCTAGCTCAGACCTGTGCAGTGGAGTCTTTCTCTGTGAAAGACAATTTTGATCCAAAAAGGGTAATTATGGTTTCTTCAATAGTACATGTGAAGAAGTTTTACATATAAACTGTTTTTCCAGGTTATGAATTTTGTTCATCTAAAGGGGTTCTTCACCAAAAAGTTAACTTCTTTCATATTCTGTCTTGCTGATGCTATTCCTGTAGTTTTCTTCTCTCGGTACTGTTTAACCTCTGAACACTATGTTTAAACTGGCCTTGAAAGCCAGGGATGTTACTAGAGCTCATCTTCTGTTAGCTTGGCACAACTTTGAGCTTCAAACAGTTCCATGAAAGGAACAATTTAGATCCACATCAGAGAGGAAGCTCAAACACAAGCCCTAGGGTACTTGCATCTACCACTAGTCATCCTTGGGGGTCATAGCAAATGGAAATCTTACCTAGTCTGGTATGCTGAACACTGACTCCTGTTTAAACACATTATTTGTGCTTCTGAGGACAAAATGAGGGCTAACCTGCTGTTAGAAAGGTCCAGACATGTGTCAGTACCTATTTTAACTAATAGTCAGCAAACACCACAATTCCAGGGGCAGCTGGGATGTAGCAAGCACTGTCTTTATACAAGACTGGCTTTTCTGGAAACAAATCATGTACAGGGAGAGCTTTGGGAATATCCCAGTTTTCAAAAGTCGAAGTTTTCACTCAGGTTCCTGCATTTGGGAATTACGCCCTTGCAGGCTTAAGCACATAACTTGCCTAACAGATGTCATTAGCTTCCCTGCAGAATCAAATTTAACAGTTAGCTCCTGCTCTTCTCAACATTTCTACTGATAGTGTTATAACTTCTCTGTCAGCAACCTGTTAAGATCTTGTTTTCATTTTACTAGATACTTCTTATACATTTTCAGGGGCCCATTTTTTGCACGGACGTATTCCTTCCCTTAATCTCATTCCATTTCTCTCTACTGTTACTCTCCCCAATACACCCTCTCCTTGTTTCGAGTATATAGTCATCACTTTCTGCTTTGATGACCCTTTTCCCCATCAGAGATCAACTGTGGCCTGTGACAGCCACAAGAGACAGAGATTGTCTCCAGCTAGCTTGCTAAAGTCTTTGTACCTGTGACTTGATATTGTTGAACTTGGTATGGTATTCCACTGAAGAGAAGGGGCTTGAACAGGAAAAAGAAAGAACAAGTCTGACTCCCAGAAGATGTCTTAGGATGGGAGATGCTTTGGTGTGGGGTCACTGTGACAGGAATATCTCCCTTGACAAGGACTACACACACAGCGCAGTGCAGAGCTGCTAGACCCACTCCTTCTGGCACAGAGGCGAGGGTTCATCAGGCAGTACTGCAGGATCTGTATGCTACATTCCCACCCAAACTCAGACTGGCATTTATCAGGCAGAGGGGAGTTAGAAAGGCAGTTTGATTAAAAAAAAAAAAAAATTGTATTGTGCTAATCTTACCATGGTGGCTAATCCAGATATTCATACACTATCATGACAGTATGCAGGGAAATGGTATGCCCTGGCCAAGAAGGATCCAGAAGGCCTTTTCCTTCAGGACAACATCTCTGCTGAATACACGGTGGAGGAAGATGGCACCATGACGGCGTCCTCCAAAGGCCGAGTGAAGCTTTTTGGGTGAGCTCTCCTGACTTTCAGCTCTAGCTGCAGTCATGGCGTACTGGATGAGGGGCACATGGATGATGATCTATCCTGAACACACAACATGGCTGAGTTTTCTTCTTCAAAAAGGGAAGTTTAGCCAAAGTATTAGATTAGAAGCTAGAGGTTAGACACTTTTGAGTTTCTTCACAGCCTGGCTCAGGTTTGGGTCCATCACAAAACTACTGCATAAAGTCAGTTATTAAGTAAAATCTTGATTGATGGAATGGTTAGATAAATTAATTGCAATCAAGTAAAGGAGTTAATGAAGGCTGTGGGGCTGTGAGGGCAGGAGAACTCTCATTTCACTGAAAGGTTCAGGGGAAGGAGAAGAGCATTATTTTCAGACATCACAACACAGTGTTGGACAGATTTCTGAGGAAAACCTGTGGTTAACTCTTAGATGTAATTGCAATGCCTGAATGGACAGATGGCAGGAAGCTTAGAGTTTTGCCTGTTGGCCATGATTACTACAAGGAATTACAGCATGTAAAGAGATTAAATAGCTTTCTGAGTGCAGAAGAGAAAATCTATGGTTTCCAATATGCTAGCACTAGCAGGTGTTTATGAACCTTGTGCATCTTAACAGAGCAGCACTCCAAGGTATTTTGGGAATGGGCAAATGAGGTTTTGCAGGCATGCCATACTGTGCAAGGGGGAAGATGCCTGAAAGGACTCTTCAAAAAACAAGTAGGGTCCCAAGGCTGCTCCAAATTTTATTTCTGAAAAAGCAGAATAAGGGCAAGTGCAGCCTGAGCAAGGAAGGGAAGGGAGACCTTTCCCCTGTTTCCCAAATCCAGGTAATGCTTGACAATTGAGTGTTGAAATGCGGATGGCATTCAAAGCAAACACATACCAAACAGAGAAGGGTATCAGAACAAATGGACAACCACAGGGTTCTCAAAGGCTCTGTGACAGCTTTTCACCAGCTTGGCAGAGGGGCTGTAACTATTACTGTGCTTGTAACAAATATTCCTGTGCCCATATTGCTGGGAAGGGATAGACTCCCTGCCTCTTCCTGGGGCACAGCTAGTGACCCCAAAAGAGCCCAAACACAGGTGAGCCAACCCTGCAGACTGCTAGCAGGGAGCCAAGAAACAACTTTCATTATTTTGCTTGGTGGCTGTCTGCTTGTACAGAAATGGGAAGCAAAAGCTTACAGAACTGAAGGAGGGTCAGGGCACTGCCACAGCATAGCTGAACAGCAAAGTTGGGGACCAGACGACAGCAGCAATCACTGGCAGTGTTTGGGGGTGGGGGTGTCATAGATTTGCAGTATTTAGTGACAGTGACTTTGCATTAAGAAAGCCCATGCCCATGCCTGAGGTAGTTGTGCCCAAGTCCTGAGTGAAGGACACCCATTTGAAGCTCTCATGCTGCCAGGTTTTACCTTGAATCTTATGGATCTCGTTGCAGTTTCTGGGTGATCTGTGCTGACATGGCTGCTCAGTACACGGTACCTGACCCAACCACTCCAGCAAAAATGTATATGACCTACCAGGGACTGGCCAGCTACCTCTCCAGTGGTGGTGAGTTAAATTCTCCAGCCCTCTGACACTAGTCAATTGCTTACTGCTATCCAGATGTGTGTTTCGACATACAAGCAGGAAAAACAGTTCAGCTCAGATTGCTCCAAGTGAAGACAAAACATCCTTTTGGGGGAGAATGCTTTATCCAAGCAGTGCATTTTATCTCCACAGAAAGGGCGGCATCCAGAGACTCCCCAGAGATCTGTCTTATACTATATATGTTAACAAGGAGGCTTAGAGGCATTGGGCCACACATAATGGACTTTGTACAGACAAGTGTGGTGTTGCACCAGGGAAGCCATATTTCCTGGGGCCCACTGTGGGCATTATAAAAGTGCTGAGGTCAGTCATCCTTGTACTTTTCATAGCTAAACAGAGGAGACATGTGGACTACAGCTGCACCCCAGTAACAAGACACATTTCTCCTCAGATAGACACAGCTGGAGTCAAATGGAGCTATTAACTCCAATCCACCTTTCAGAAACGGCTCATGCACTCTCACACTCCTAAGTTCCTCAGTTACATGCCCTTCAAAGCCCATGCTTTGTGTCTGAGCCTCTCACAGATGCAGTCCTCCAGATGGGGAACTTAGGGAAGCTGGGGAGGACTTCTAATGTGTAAGAAAAAAATACATTCCCTTAGTAGTGGCAGATAAGCCACACCAAAAAGAACTTAGTCGAGCAAGGCTAGAAAACAGGAGGAATGTTTTACTGAGGCTTCCTGTATAGGAAATGTAATCTGTACTGCATGTCCTTCCTTCCACCATGCTTGAGCAAGCAACATAAAGAGGTATTTTGCCATTGAAAACCTAGAAAACCCTTGACCTCCTAATACTTCTAGCATAAGAAACAAAAAGGTGAAAATGCACTGAGCATCATGGGGAAAATCATGGTCTCAAGAAGCCCTGTGCTTCCCCTTTTGGTATGGAGATAAGCTGGATGTGTTACACGATTATAGATGCTTTGGAAAGCTGCCATGTCAAGTTTGCCATATCCCTGCTGACAGATCCACCTCTGCTCTGTTGTGTCCACTGTGTGAAACCTGTGTGTTCTGCTGTTTCAGGGGACAACTACTGGGTGATTGACACTGACTACGATAACTATGCCATCACCTACGCCTGCCGCAGCCTGAAGGAGGATGGCTCCTGTGATGATGGCTACTCCCTGATCTTCTCGCGCAACCCCCGTGGCCTCCCCCCAGCCATCCAGCGCATTGTGCGCCAGAAGCAGGAAGAAATCTGCATGTCTGGCCAGTTCCAGCCTGTGCTTCAGTCAGGTACTTCAGACTCATTAGCAAACTCACTGAGTTGTACAGTAGATGATTGTGTTTGCTGTTAATGTGACAAAATCACAGCAAACTCAGTTCTTTCACAGCAACATTTTCCTCATATTAGATCTAATAGGAAAAGAGCTACAAAGGGAAATCCATGCAAGGACAAGGGCTTGCTACAGTCTGGTTCTGCAGCCTTAAGATTGCTATTTACAGAATCCTGAGTTGAAAGTGGTACACTACCACAAGATCAGCATTGTTACTGTAGTAGACAGGACAGGGATGGATGCAACAAGCCAGCATTTCTGTTCTTGGAAATGCTTGTCTTGGCCACTTGCATAATAGCATCTTACCTTGGGCCTGTGCAGCGTCCTCCAGGAAAAGATGAGAAGGTCCCTCCAGGAAGGACCACCCTCACACTCCTAAGTTCCATCATGACTTGTCCTGTGTGGTCTGTCTAGCAGGGCTGAGGGGCTCCGAGCAGCATTTCTGACTGTGTCTGCTGGCAGTGGGAGTCAGCAGTAGCATCACATACATGCAAACACATCATATCTAAAGCCCATTTTGAGAACATTTTTCTGGAGGTACAGGAATTGAACTTCTAGTTCAAATGTTGTCCATGAAATGTGCAGATAATTTTTTAGGGCTATGCAGGAGGCAGAAATTCTTTGTTGGCAGTTGAGCACCCATACCCTTCACAACCTCAGGGTTGCCTTCCCTGGAAGTCGACCCTTTACTAAGCCACATAACACATGTTCTACACTGTGGGACAAGGAACGACAGCTAAAACCTCGTGAACAGCACGTTGTTGTGTCAGCCAATCCTGCACTACAGAGCAGGTACTGGCATCACCCAAGGCTGTGGGCATGGCATAGGCATCCCTGCCCCATACCCCTCTGTACTGCTCCCTGTAGCTGAGGGAAGGGAGCTGGTTTGCATGGTCAAGGCTGGGTGCTCAGGAAAGCAAAAAACCCATGGCTAGTTGGGAAAAGCTGCCTGTATCTGTGCCAACAGACACAGAGAAATGCAAACAGGAACTTTTGCACCCTACATCTTAGACTTGTACTGTGATTCAGAAGCACCCTAGGAAGGTTGTAATTACAGCTTCACTGGAGACTTAAAAGTTGTTAAAGCACTTTGCAAAATTTACTTACACAGACTAAAGTTTACTTTTCTTTCTTTCTTTCCAGGAGCCTGCTAAAAGTACACTTCTGATCCTATCCTTAAGCACAGAAACCAGACCTCTTGGTCTTGAAGTTGCCACTAATCTAATAATAAAAAAATCATAGTATGGAATAGTGTGTTTTTCCTGAAAAACACATGAAAATATTGGGGGATCTTTAAACAGTGTGCAATATAATAGTGATATCTGAATTTTCACGGGAATACCTAATGTGGCATTTGTCAATAAATGTTTTTGAAAAAAAAAAGGCACCTCTCTAACTGGTTTTTATTGCCTGCTTTCCTGTCTGTTGGGGAGCAGAAGGACTGAGGATGCTCACTGAGCAGTGGTGAGACAGCAGCCAAGGATGTTCCAAACACAGGCAGGACAGTGTTACTCCCCAGCACTGAACATGGAGGGCAGGGCAAGGATGGTGAGAGGAACATATCCCCTGACAGTGCTCATCATCAGACAAATGGTAAGCATGGTAACAGGCTAAGTCTGAGATTGACAGAGAAAAATCCAGCCAGTAAGTGAGGGCAGCAAGGCACAGGGGAGGGTGCAGGCACATCAGTGAGATTGTTCCAGCCAAGAACATGACTCGAGAACATGTCTGAGGCAGAGCTACCTGCAGCAAGGTTCCCAAGGAGAGAACCACAAATGAAATAAAACAGATGCTACTTTCAATAACACTGGACATTGCTTTAAATGAGCAGGTGCTTGCATTTCTATTGGCATTACCAGCAATTTGCTACCTTCTGCCTTCATAATCCAGTTTTCAGTATCTGAAAGGTATAGAATTGAAAGATACAGAACAGACTGGGTTTATGGCAAAGAATTTCATAGATAGAGAAAACGAAAAGAGTACCTAGAAATCTCCATGTAGAAAAAGAGTAACCTGAGTCAGCATTATTGACATGTATTTCCCACTGCTATCTGTAAAATCACATTCATTTTGTGTTTATAAAATAAAAATAAATAAAAATAAAAAATACCAGTCTAGTCACCCCAGTGTCCTGCTGAACACTGCAGTTTGTCAACTACACAAATTTTTACAAGTTATAATTACCAAGCACAGACCAAGCTGAACAGCCCCTACTCCTGAGGCTTCCAAAGGCTTGTGTGGCTTCCAAAAGTTGTGTGGAACAAGGGTGATGTTGATTGAAGACCTTCAGAGCACTACAGTTAAACAGCTTCTACAAGATGCTTCCACAATCTTATCTATAATAACCAGAAAGAGTATAGAAACCAAAGACCAGAGGCACTCTCCAGGACCAGAGGCATTATCCCAGGGATGCAGAAAAGTCTCTCAAACTTGTATTTCCCAGGGTTTCCTGGCAATACTTGTAAGGCTCTCAACCTGCTTGAACAAAGGTGTCCTTGCTCTTCAGGTCTAGGGAAAGCTACCCTGATGGGGAACAAAACTGTGAGCTACCACCTAAAGCTAATGACAGAAACAGAGGTGCACTAGCAGGCAATGCAAACAAAACCCCACACAGACAGAGAACTATTGACTGTTGAAAAAATATCAGCCTTTTCTGCTGGACTAAGTGCAAGGTCAGTGCACTGATTGAATGTTCTTCACTTCCACCCTTCTCCCAGCAGGAAGTATTGGGGTGGAATCTGTGACCTTAGGACTTGTACATCAACTGATTAGACAACACTAACCCTTAGCTGAAGGAGTGTGGCCTTTGGCCAAAACTGTCAGACCAATACTACGAGTCTTAGAGAAGTGGCATTTTTAATGTCTATGGTTATACTAATTGTATGACCACAGCAGAAGAGAGTTATAGCAAGAAAAGACAATCAATATGCAGGACCCAGTGCATCCTTATTGTGCAAGATCCTTGTCCAGGCAAGATAGGCAGTGAAATTCCTCCTCAGCCACATGAGGCAAAGCCTGCAGGATCATAGAAATTTAGTGGCAATTCTGGTTGAATACACCACAGAGTTCACATGCTCCAGGAATTGTGCTTGGGGGAGCGTGTTTCCATCAGGACCACAAGCAAGCCCTCATTGTATGATGTGGTAAGTTAACAAACAGATGTGAGTTACATCATACCCACCTGTCTCCAATGACTGCAGGAAATGTGAAAGACAAGACAGGACAGGGCAGGCAGTCATAAATGTATTCTGATGAGATTTACACTTCTCTTGAAATTCTGTTGAGTTCAACATGAAACATCTGAGGTATATCTAGAGACAGACATCTTCTGTCTGCTGTTTGAGATGGCTGATGAAAAGCCATCTATTATTTCTGCGTTTTAAGTGTGTGTATAGGTCCCAAGTCATAATCTCTGTCCTGCAAAAACTTTCCACTAACAAGACAAAATAAAAAAAATTGTTTATGCATTAAAAGGACTGTTGTTTTGTCCTCAGAAGGTCCTTTAGTGCTGGCAGAAAGACTATGACCGTGCAACAGCAGGAGGGACCCTGCACGGATATCGTCCTTCACACACCAGTGAACCTCCTCCAGCAAGGACACTGCAAGTCCCGAGATCAGGCACTATGATACCACCTTGAGTTTGACCAGTTTTCCCTGGGTTGTGGTTACTGAGGCAATCTACACATTTAGGTTTCTACTTCAGCCTCAACATTTTTTAAGCTAAGGTTCCCTTCATGCTTCAATTTTATATAATGTTGGAACTTCTACATTTTACCCTTGTGTTGGTAGCCACTGCAAGTAGCTGTGTGGTACTTGGTTGCTGGCTGGAGTTAAAACATGACAGTCCTTGAGAATAGTCTTTACCTTTCCAAGATTAAGTTGTTGACATAAGAGTTGTAAGCAGTTTCTATAACACAATGATCAGATCCTGTTTTCACAGGGTTCATGTGAAAGATTAAAAACCGGTTTTATTTGCTCTCACAAAAGATGGTAACAAATGTAGCATATACACAATTAGACAATGTAAAATACTCAGTTGAAAGGTTCTTTCAGTTGCAAAATGGTTATAAAGCCTCACAAGCTTTAGTCTGAAGCGCAGGCAAATAATCCCCTCTTGCAGTTGCAGTTACATATTCTTATTTGGATTAATGAACAGCAAAAGACATACATGAGTGCTCTGCAGCCTTGCTTTGGTTATGATACTACAGAACTATTAAGCACCTGCTAGTCACACCTGGTGCTATGGATACTTGGCACTTCTGAAAACTCAAAGTGTAATGGGGGGGCTGATGAATACATGTAACAGAGTTTAAACATGCAATTTTGGAAACACTATCAGAGTCAGCATATGGTTACAGAAATCTCAAGTTTCAAGTACTAAACAGCGTTTTTCTATAGACATTAAATGATAAAAAAAGAAAACGCCATTTCAAAACTTTTATAATTTGTTAGAAATAAACTCATACCTGGAATACCAACCTCTCTTCTCTCTGTAATTGCTCATACATGCTCACTTCTTAAAGGAATGAGTTTACATCATAGCAGCAAAGAAGATTTTCAGAAGAAATCTTCTATTTTTCATGGTTTGCACATCTATACATTTTTATCCCTGCATAACAAAATCAATACTATTCACTACAGCTGTTTCTTTGTCTTTTTTTTTTTTTTTTTTTTTTTTTTTTTTTTTTTTTTTTTTTTTAATACACCTGTAACTAGTTCATAGTTCTTGGTTTGATAAAGACTGCTATAGTCTGATTGCCAGGGTTGGAGATTTTAAAGCAGAAGGGCTACTCAGATAGGACATCCTAACATACTAAACTGTTCACTCAAGCTCCTACCTCTTCCCCTGATTCAGACACACTAAAATCTCTCAAGACCCTATACTGAGTATTTCTCTAAATCATTTTATTTGTGGTTTCACCTCATACTAGCAAAACATGTGATAACCGCTAGATTTTACTTAACTGGGTACACTGGTTCTTCACTCAGGGGCAATTATCAAGATTTCAAAATGTATTTTTACTATCTCCATCCAAGTAGAATGTCTCAGTAACTTTTAAATTAAGAGGGTTTTCAACTCAGTAGGACCCAAGGCCCTTTTCTGTTCTACCTCTATGGACAAGGAATTGGATAACTAGGAGGTGACAAGTGCCCCTTATTAAAACTTAAAAGATGCAAGAAATACTTCATCTCACTTCTGTGACAGAATAAATCTTCTAAGGCTAATTTTCAGTACAAGCACGTGAACAAGTAACCAGTAAGTAAGGAGATATAAGGCCACATCTTGCATGCACTGACTTTTTGCATATGTTTTTTTTCTGTGCTGTAAACGTAGAGGGTATTTAAGGTAGTTCAGCTCTCTCCTACTGTGCAAACTTGGGCACTTCTTTTTTCTGAGACCTAAATGTTTCATCAAATATGCAGTTTCTGTTATGTTGGTGAGGTGGCTGATGTCAGCAAAGAGAGCGGTAGGGGATTTGTTTGTGTGACAAGTCACTCCTCTTATGGAAAACACTTCAGCTGTTTTCACTGGCATTATCCTTCTCCCTGCAAGCCTGTTAAAGGCACAGCTCAAACTGTGCCAGTTGTGAAAAGGGAAGAATAAAGCAGCACCCCTGCAATTTCAGGGAATTCTGCTGTTTACATAAAGTGTTTGGCAGCTGCAAGCACAGCCAGTGGTGATATGTACCCTGTGATCTAGGGTTATCACGTTTGTGCACATGCTTTGCAAAGTACAGGAGCTCAAACTGTTCTTTGTTATTTCCTAAGTGTCTTAAGTAGGCCCTGCTACATTCAAGAGTGTGCTGTCCTGTCATGGGAAACACAAAAGGATCTAACTAGTGTTTCAAATTTCTCCTGGCCATGAAGAGCTGAGTGGCCACTTACAGTCTGTGAGGGGAGGTGTTAGCTGTAAGGCCTGAAGGACATGGGGCTAGGTGACAGCAATGGAAAGAAAGAGGAACTTTCAGGGTTAGAGCCTCCAGCACAAAGAGGCAGCAGCTGACTGCCAAAGTGCAAACAGGTGACTTGGGTCAACATGAAACATCTCAGGAATATATATAAAAAGAGAAAAGACAGGAAAGTCTGTAGGCTAGGGCTTTCTGTGCCTTCTCCCCTCCAAGGATGGGCTGACAGTCCTTCCCCTGCCTATGGGAAATAGCTCTGGCACCCACGTAATGGTCACAAATACTGAGAGAGCTGGGTAGAAAACCCCTCTGAGAGAGAGTGAAAAACCTCATACACCTGAAGAAAGAGCAAGTGTTCTGACATAACCCACTGTGATTAACCAGCAGGGAATAAGGTATCCTTCCTGCTCTGAGTGTGTCTGGTTGCTGTGCACTTTTCCATCAAACCCTTAAGTCAAGACAGCCTGGCAGGGCAGCAAGTTCACTCTCAGACAGGTCCTCCATGTGCCTTTGCTACCATCCTCACTCACACAATGAAGCAATGGTTCTGGTCCTGCTGCAGTCTGTGACCTCTATAAATCTCAGCTTGCCCTGGCCATTAGCTCAGTGAAAAATGGGGAATAATAAATATTTATTCCCACAATTCCTAATTACCAGGCTGAATCCCTGTCCTATGGCAGCCTCTTACCAGCTGCGTTGACAGTTGTGGCTGTTTGACAATGCTGTCTTTTGTGCTGTGAAGAGTTAATGGGGCAGTTGCTTCTAACTTGCGTTCCTAACTTCATCAGGTCGTTTCCATACACCCTCCTCAGCCTGGGAGGAGTTTATTTTTTGGGGGAGTTGTCATTTGCAAGGAACATACAGCACTCTGACACCAAGCCAGGCACCACTCTTCAGCGTCACTTGAAAGCTTCAACGTACCCCACAGGAAGAGAGGACAGGCCTGCCTTCCCCCAGTAGTCAATGGCACGCACTCTGTAAAAGCCGGAGACTGAGCTTCCTGCAAATGAAAAGGTTAGAAATGATCACTGTGAAACACAGACACCTGTGGTACTGGGAGGATGTGAAGCAGGCACTATTCCTGTAAAATGTAAGTTTGTGGAACGGGTTGGGGAAATCAGTTCTGCACCCTACATAAATGTGTCTGTGCCTATCTGATTAAAAATTATAACAAATTCTGCATGGCCAAGTACTGGCTTTTTTTTCTTGCTTCACCAAGGATGTCCTCCCTACTTACTAGGATTTGCAAGTACAGCTGCAGGACTGCTTTCCTAGCAGTTCCTTTGGAAGAAGGCTGTGGCATCTGCAACACACAATTCGTAATTTCCTTTTTTTCCAACTTTTCTGCCTGAATTTTGCCTTTGGACAGGTTATGTGGGGACAGGTTCAACAAAGAAGTAGAAGCATACAGGCTGACTGAAAACCCTCTGTTCTACTCAGGAAGCAGCACCACTTATTTTAAAGGTATGTGAATTGATCTTCTGTGGCTCTGCCTTGATCCAGCTCAAAGAACAAAGCTTTCCCTAGTGGAATCTTTGAAAACACAAGCAATATAAATTTAGGGGTATTTTATCTAATTAATTGATTTTTAAGTGTATTTTAGTGTTTTTATTCTAGGAAAAAAAGAATGCTAGAAAAAATGGGTGAGGAGGAAGTTTGTAGCAATAAGAACTCCTGGGACATGATATTTTTTCAAGCAGTCTTTTTTGTTGCTCTTGGTTTTGAAACAAACTATTAAAACTGGTATATAAGATTATAATATAATAATGAATAATAATTTCAGAGATTTGTCATAGCCATGATGTACAGTCTTTGCCTGCCTGTGCAGCCCTTACATTGGAATAATAGTTCTGAACTTTTAATATGAAACCACTGCTATGTTAAGACTTTCTCAGTGTAAGATAAGTCTTTGTTTCTGGTAAAAACATCTCTCAACTGCTTTTTAATAATATCACTATAAAGCAAGGTTTGTCTGTGTTTCACCCAGCCCTCATCAGTGCTTATTATCAATATTTGTTGGATGGTCATCTTGCAGACTAGACTGCATTTGCTTAAAGAAAAACAACCAAACCAAACAAACAAACAAAAAATCAACAGCCAACACCCTCCATCTGCAGATAAATTAAAAAAATACCCAAATAAAACATCACTATCTTCCTTCACTTGGATATTTTGTCTGAGTAAGCCTCTATTGCAAGGTCCGGTCATGGCTTTTTGTCTGTTTGCTTGTTTGTTGTTGTTTTGTTTTGTTATAATTTTTGCATATCCCTACACCAGTTACAAAAGTACCCCTTAACTTCTCACAGACCTTGCCAGGACTGCAGCTCAGTGACTGGCTTTTGTGACAAGGAATTACCCATGGCATACTATAAATTATGTCCTCATGACTACTTTTGATCACTGTCTTTGAGAATAAGGCTCTTACTGAGAATATGATCCTAAAGGAAGGAACGTGTTCTTATTTGTGCGGAAGTGTATGTTACTAGCAAGTTACCTACTTTTGGTAGTTACTAAACAATGGTTCACACTCATGAGTGGCAATTATCACATGACAGATTACCTAATGTGAGTATTTTTGCCATACCTGGACTGTAGACCCAGAGAGTGAATATTGTGTCTTTGGCATTAATCCGCTGGTATGCTTTTCCATCTGATGAGAATTCCACTTCAAATGTCTTTATACACCTAGAAAAGAGAAGTTTGTAAATGCAACTGATAATGTGTGAAAAATCAAATACTTGTCTCAGGGCTATTTCAACAAGAAGGACAAAAATAAGAAATGTCCAGTTGATTCATTCCTACCAAATATAGGATGGCATGAATTGCCACTGTTAGGAAGAACCAGGGCTCCAACAGCCCCCAGAAAAAAAAAAATCTAGACTGACTTGCTGATTTGGGTAGAGGCAGCATCACAAAATGTCATGCATGTTTCACTCAGACACCAAGTTTATCACGAATGAAGAATCTAGGGAAACTTGCTTGGAAAGGAGCTAACTCACTGCTTCCAGAGGCAATCTGGTTGTACACTGAATCACCTTTCAGAGTTCACCTACAGACAGTTTCCAGTTAAGCCCAGCTTGCTGAAGCAAGCAACTGGAGGTTTTCTATTCCAGTTCACATTCCCTATAGAGATGTTCAAGATCCCACTTCGGTATCTGCTGATATAACTTTTACCATGAACCTTCCTGTCTGCTATGTTGAATATAATTCCTTCAGAAATGCCACTGAATGCTGCTGAGCAACAGGCAGATTCCTTTGATGATGCAGCAAATTAGGCATGGTTGCTCTTCAGTTTGTGCACACAGGTCCTACAATTCATTTTGTCAGACAAATGCACTGTTATCATCTATCAAGGAGCAACAAAACATTAATTTGTGAACTTGTTTTACTCTGTAGGGCCTGTGGAAACTTAGGGAGTAGTATGTTGGTAACTCATTTGTATCCATTTTATTTTAAAGCTACTTACTTTGACTTTACACAGTCATCATCCCACAGTACAATAACCTGTCCCTTTGTGAGAGGGATCAAACGAACACCAGTTACCTGTCCAAAGACACAAGCCCATGTAAGAAAACTGTACAAACCAATCAACCAGGTCAAATTTCTGTGTTCATCTCTCCTTATTAATTACTTGCTTTGACTTTCCATTGAGATCAGGAATAAAACCAAAATTCTTGGCTCTGTAGGTTTTTGCAGCATATGTCTCCCACTCATCAACCTTGCAGAGGACCTTCAGAGACTCTGGGTACTACTATGAACATGGGTGAGACTGAATGAGCAGATACAGATGTCTAATATGGCAGCCACGATTCCATTTTAGCTTTAGCTGTCAATTATTAACTGGAGAGATGTTGTCAATCCTTGCAGCATACCATGTGATTTTTAAAGAGATACTGCACTTTTTAGTGCCGCATAACTAATTTCACACCATGGGGACTTCCATTCATCTCAGTGATGGCTCCTATCACTTGCTATGTAGTACTTTATCTTGAATTTTATCTTTGAGAGCTGTCTCATCAAAAGAGAGAAGAATTGTTTATTTACTAATTCTTACACAGTACTTTTAACAAAAAATTAACTCAAATGGTATTCTAAGATTTAAGGCAGGAAGTCGTTTCCATTCTGATATGTCTGATTGTAGAATACAATACATACTTGATCAGGAGCTGATCTGGGTCTTGCACAGATGTGGATAAGAAAGACTGAAGGAATGGGCAAGTCTTGCTTCACTGTCAGGATGCCAGCTTCAGGAAATGGGAATGGGCCTGTTACCAGTGGGTCCTGCAGAGCAAAAGGGTAGCGTTGTGAAAAACCTTTCATTACAGCACCTGAAGATCAACTGTTAAACCAGTGTAAAGTGGCTGTGTATTTACTTTAGGATTCTAATATCCAATAGAGTTGGTACTGCTAATGCTTACAGGCATCAAAGTTCTTCACACTGGGAGACTATACTCACTTGTTTTCCAGCTCTTCAGGAAACAGAGGGTTTTGTCCATCTCACTAACTGCGTTGATCACAAATGCCCTTAGGCGCAATTTGTCACTTCTTTGTAACCTCCCATGGATGGCCTTCAAGCTAGAGGTCTTTACAAACCATGGCCCCAGTGTGCAGTGCAAGCTACTGCTAGCTACGACAGCTGCACAGCTGGTCTCTAAGGATGAGGCTGTACCAGATAGCCAAGAGCATCTAAAATCTTGCTGTTGACTTTTGCAAGGAAGAGCTGATGTCTCCTACAGTATCCAGCAAGCCTTAGCAATAGTCAGGTATGGTGACTGGGAGGAGAAGACCCAATACTGTATACCAAAGTCAGAAAGGAAGTACTGTCTGTGGGCCCTGAAGGGGATAAAGATGACCACCTTTTTTAAACCTGGGAGTCTCAATGCATAGGCAAAACTATGGGAGGGGGAGCTGAAGTGACAGGCTGCTGAGATATGATCACATACAGTAAGTAACCTCCACATGGCTTTCATCCACAGGGAGGAGAGGGATTCTCAGAGAAGACTTACTCCTTAATTACCTCTATGGTGCATTCAGCACTACTGAGGATGAGGGAAAACTATCAGTCTTCCTGTGAGCCCCTCACCATTTTCTGAAGTTGTACTGGGTAGTTTTCACCTCAGGCAGGTGTTTGTTTTCTATTATTAAGGGGATTCATTCAAATGGAGCAATTTGGCCATTCTGTAATACACACATGGCCATGTGACTTACTTGAGGAGAAGGAACAGAAGGAGCCTCAAAGCTCACTTTGAGATTCAGAGATAAGGCAGAACTTCCCCAGGAGCAACTGTGCCTCCTTATTTTATGGGTAGAGTGAAGACGTTATATAACATATACACAAAGGCAAAAGTTATGTATGAGCTACACTTTCCTGCAGGACTGCAAGTGAATTTTTGTGTGTATATGAAAAGTGAATGACTGGGCTAAGGAAATTTTAACTACAGGCCTGATTTCTTGTCTTCTTCACAAGCACTTGACCCATACAACACTTCAAGCAAACACATAGCCATACCTCAACATCCCTTATTTGCTGGAACTGTTCCGGAGAAGGAAAATCAGGGCTTCCGAGGTTTTTCCACTTCAGATAGGGATTGGTTTGGTTGTTATCCATGAAATATGTCACATACACCAGCTCTGTATGAACACAAACAAAAGAAAGTAAACTCTTCACTGGGATTTAAAGATTACCAAGAATAAATTCAGCAGGTGTGTAAGTTTACCTTTTCAAAATTATTTCAGCACTTCACAGCCTGACTTCCACTGGGAAGTCCCATGGCTAGCACTCTCATGAGGCTCTACAATTTACATTTGCTAAGTTTACATTTCAAACTATTACTTCCATGAAATCCTCTTTTTGCACATGTGATACACACATTTGTTGGGTAACTGCATCAGCTTTTGCATCAGTGCAATTGTGCGTTTGTGTTGGCTATCTTGGAGTCATCTCATTACGGGAATTGATACCTGGCAATATCCTGCCAAGTACACTGAGATCAATAGTTTCTCAGAAAGACAGCCCTTGGCAGCTGCCATTAAAGACAGGGTCAAAGTGTAGGGATTAGGAATGAACTTTTCAAAGAAGAAAATTATACCATTATACCTCAGAAAATCTAGGAGTGCATAAAAGATGAGATGGCAAGTTAGGAAATTAAATTCTCCCTTACAATGAAAGGCAACTCAGAAGTTTTTCAGCTGATATTCTGTCTTAAAGACCACTTAACATTAGCTGTCTACATATTTGTTTACCTCTAAGTTTGGGGAAGTGGGTGGCATTCACTGTGACAGTGTTAATGTTGGATGAAGTCCTGTTATCCTCACTTGAATACATCAGTATTGTAGCTTGCCAGCTGTCTGAGGGCTGTGTCTCACTTGGGATGTGCACAGATGCCAGCACACCAACTGTGCTGTTTTGAGTGCTTTCATCTCCACTGATCTTCACTTCTGCAAAAATCTGCTTTTCTCCTTTAAAAAACATGACAACTGTAAGCATCACCATTAGTCAGTCCTGTGTCATAAGCTGCAGGGCCAAAGCATGCAAATAGATTGAGCATAGGCTGAGCTATGTACTGCCTTATTTTACCAGTTACAGCCTTCAGTCAGATTTTACAACAGTAGAATATGTATATACTACAGCAGTTCTTATGCTTATCAGTTCAGCTTAGCAACATGCAAACAGGTGACAGTGAATGAGGTTCTCCCTGTAATACGCTGAACAAGCTTCCACCTGCAAGGATTTCTCAAAGACAGGTGCGGCCCAATGGCATATACCCCTTGGATCACAAGAGGGAAGTATCAGTCAACAAAAAATGTGTGGTTGGCACAAAGAGCGTATAAACAAAGCAGTAGGCTAAATCAAATGGATAACGAACTATCAGGAATATTTTCTGGACTATCAATCTCTCTGACGAAATGAAGTTCCATTTTCTTAACATATCTAGTAAACAGTGAGTAGGAGAACTCAAGCTTTTATGAATAGTGAGATGGCTGGAACAATCTTTCTCAGGCTGGAAGCTTCTGGGTAGGAGGGGTTATTGATGTGCTCCTTAATGAGTGATTACTATACCTAGCAGTGCCAGCAAGCCCATGGTAGTCAGCACTGGTTTCCGCACCATCTGGACATGAGGTGGCTTTGTATTGTTCATCTGAAAACGTGCTGTCAGAGTCCTCTGGGTGAAATAATGTGGGTAGAAGCTCAAGAAGGCATTGTCATTACTCAGCAAGGAGTAGTTGATGGTGTTGTTGGCTTTGGAAATGAGCAGGTTTTGGTGCTGGATGATTACCTGCAAAGTCATAGAGAAAATGAACCTTCACCTTGGAGAACAACCAACAAACATGCAGTCTCTGTATTTTTTTAAAATCTTTACAGCATCCTGTAAAGAACTGTCACTCTGCCTTTTAGAAAAGACTGAAGAAAATAACTGTTCATCATAAGTCTTGGAAAAACCGTACTTTAGGTGATATATTAATCACTGTAAAACCTGAAGTACCTTTATGGTTTTGCCAGCAGTAAGTCTCTGAAATAATTACTACTAGTACTCTTCATAAATAATGAACACATTTCCCTGTCTTCTGCACTACAAATCATGCTCCTCTGTCTTGAATACTTAATTAGTAATAAGGATTTACCATCTGAATTAATTCTAAATGGTTCTCCAAATCTGGAGTTACTTTATACCCACTACATCAGTGTCTGAGCTGGTCCTGGATTCTGTTTCTCAATTAGTCATTTTTCCTACTTGGTGCTAACTCAGAATTAATTCTCCTGGTGTTTTACTGGTTGCTGTACTGCTCTCCTGCAAAATATCAAAGTTCCCAAGTTCTCTGTTTATTAGATTGTGCCTGAGTATAAGAACTAAGCACAACTTCAGAAGGCTGACAACTGAACAGTCTCACAATCTGGTCTCTGAAGGAACACAGTGCTTCAGTTCTATACAACCAAGTGTTAATTTTCCATGGGATGTGTCTTTCTTTCTCCCTTCACATCACCACATCATTATAAACATGGTTATTTTGTCTTGCAAACTCTCTGTGATGCAGCCAATGACTTGTTGCCTTAGAGAAGGCTGCTTGTACATGCAGTCTCAGGGAACTGGGAGCCTTTGTCTCATCAGGAGCAGCTGATAACATGTATCTTTTCTCTTTTGCACAGGAGCATTTAGACTCTCTGTGCTGTTTAAGGTAGTTGCTCACAAAACACCAGGCCTGCAGTGGAAATTACTGCTATGCAGGGGAAGAGCTGAGCTTGCTCTGGGGCCAGGGTGCAATTACTGCAGAGGTGGGAATGTTGAGCACTCTCTTCTGCTTTTCTGATCAACATCAGTAATTGCTAGCAGTAATTAATAAGATCAGAATCAGCCAGAATCCCAAACTAAGGAATGGAATATGCTGAGAGTTCAAGGAACTTTTTTATTACACCTGATGTCTCTTGATGAGATTAACTTATGACAGAGCTGGGAAATAATTCTTACATATGTGAGGTGACAGCCAGCAGTACTGACATGGAGAGGGCATGTGTGGCAGTAATCCTATCAGATGGATCTGACTGGGGGACTGCATACATTCTCCAGCTCAGTTCTCTAGCACTTCTCTAACAAGTTCTCAGTTTGGTTCTGGATTGGACTTTTTTTTAAGGAACAATGAAGAAAACTAATACAAATTAAATCAGGCTACTAAAACCAGACTATTCAAGGAAACCAGTGTATCAGTGGGGAATTCTCTGTTTTTAGGATCTATTAGTCTGAGTAGCTGCTTAAAAATTAACTGTTAAGTTTACTTTTTCAACTGCATTACCACATCAGGGCACACTACTGTGCCAAAACTACCAGTGAACTGTTACCTTTACAACCATAGCTGCATAGGTCACATCAGCTCGCCAGAGTTGCGGAATGGACCATCCAACCATTGGGTCTGCTTCATCATTATATATGGCAACAGAAGAAAAATTTGGAAACAGCTGCTGAATTTGTTTAACTGCTTCTACTTCTTGTTGCAAGATGTAGAGAGAATTCCCATCTCCCTGCAACAATATTTTGTGTCTGCTTAGTGGTAGTGAGAAAACAGTGGTAAACCTACAGACATAAGCTAGAGTCATAAACATAAAACATAGTCTGAAAACACATTCCTTGGTCACCAAGCTGCTGTGGACCAACAAAATTAGTACTTTTACCTCATCTACTACAGCATGTGCTATTTGCATGAGTTCCTCCTAGAATATAAAATGGAAAAGAAATAAAAGTAGTTGTTTGCCTTGGGAATTAGGCAAAGACAAATTTGCTTTGAGTTGAAGTCTTGTAACTGAACATCTTCAAAGTTTTGCAAGAATAGGTAGACGTGCTTCCTGCTACAGGGTGGACACTCATCATCATCATCATCATCATCATCATCATCATCATCATCATCATCTTTGTAAACCAGAATGAAATGTAACTTTGATAGAACTGATTGAAAAAATGGCTGTAAACTGAAATCTTGGACTAACCTTCTTATGGAGAGAGATGTAATCCAGCCTTACACCGGTCTCTCCTGTGAAGAAGTTGGTACCATTGTAGCAATGACACAGAAGACTCCAGCACATAGGTGACTTGGGTAAGGGATGGAAGGAATCCCCAGGCCCTCCAAATTTTAGAAAAGGACTGGCTGCTCTCAATCCTTCTGAACAAGCATCATAATAGTTGAGAAATCCTGAAGTCCAAGCAGATGAATATATCAAAGATGATAAAACAGAAACTGGATTTAAAACTACACGGAGATGTTATAACCCTATTATTTAATTTATTGGCAAGACCTCACAAACTGGGACTACCCTTTCCTAAGCACTGACAACACAAGAAGACATCAAAATTTCAGCTGCCTTCACAAGGGCAGCTGCCTTTCCCCTAAAGGTCCTGTATGAGCATGTTCCCAAAGCATGCAACTTTAATGAGGAGTTTTCCTCTTATTCTACCCTTCACCCCCTTACTGCTACTAACTACACCTTATATCTAATAATTGAACTGCATCTTCTTAGTGTATCTCCTGTTTTGTTTTTTCTGTTCCACTACCAAGTAGGGAATAAAGTGTAGCTGATAAGATGACCTTAGCAAAACAAATCTGGTGTACCTGTCACATTCCTTACCACTCCTATCCACCTTACTTCTTTGCCAATATAACTTACATCTCACTGTCACCCCTCTGCTCACCCCACACACCTGTCTCACTTCATCACACTCACAAGTGCTCCAAAACATGCTCACCTTTTACTGTCATAGACACATTGTCAAAGTCATGGTGGTCTGGTTCATTCCATGTCTCAAAATTCCATTTAGCAACATGCTCCAATCCATACCTATCTGTAGGAGAGGCCTCATTTATCAGTCAGCTGCATATCCAGACAATACTATCAATAAATGACTTCTACAGACAACTATTAGTTCATGCTGCAGGTGAGGCTCAGCACCCAGAACTACCACTACATCATTTCCCTCATTATTTTTAATAATGAGGGAAATGTACTTTGTGAATTTCCAAATGATCTCTCTTTTTTGATGAAATGCAGCAACATTTGAAAAAGATGGAAGGTGAGAGGGAGATGACTTACAGCTTTGTGACTGGTCACTCACCTACCCTTAATTCAAGTTGAGCCTTCTACCTTGTTAGAAATATTTGAAGCTGGCATACGAGAAGTATTCAGGTTATCATGCTCCAATGAAAGCTGGTAGTTTACAACCACAACAATATAACAAGTTAAAAGTCAGCTCTTCGAGGCAGGCCAAATGTGCTACCCAGAACAGTCTACTCATTCTGGATGTTGGCCACGGATCAGTAAAAAAAGGGACTATTATCCCATGGTCTCCATGGTGTGTTCTGGTGTGTTTGTTTTCTGGTTTTGTGTTGAAATCCAGGGTCTTGAAATTGATCATAATACACAAAACTTTTTGAAGTCGCTAGAAAGGACTAACAAATAACAGGACTTTAATTTTTTTAACCTACCTATGTATCTCCTGGCCAAAACAGTAATTAAGTTTCTCCATTGCACTACACGTTCTTTATCTTCAAAATCTAAAAAATATCCTGACGGATTCCCCATCAATTCAAATCCTAAAAAAGACATAAGAAATTGGTCTCCTTTTTTTTGTGAATGCTATCTCATTTTTATTAATGAAGGGGTTATCACATCATCTGAAACAAACTTGTTAATGAAGAAGCATCATTAAATGGGTTCTCTTTCTTGTTTCAACATGTTCCCATCAGAAATATTGCAGATTTGACGTTGTTTACTTGTTACTTGTCAGTGACTGTAGCAGTCAAAGCTAATAATGGTAAACATAAATGCAGGGCTCAGAGGAAACTTAAAATAGTGAACGTTTGCATAAATTTATGGGAAGTTATATCTGGAGTATCTGCTTCTTGGCCTGTATAGGTATATGTCAATGGGTATAATCTTCCCTTCAAGAGATCTCATTTACAACCATCTGAATCTGCCTTCAGAGGCAATGTAAAACTATTGGTGTTGCCTTAATTGCTGTAGTATCATTTTGCTTATACCGTTTTTCATGGACATGATGTAAAGACAAATAGGTAAATGAATAGGTAATGAATTTTTATCAAAATCAGCTTTGGAAAAACTCTCTAAGAATATTCTAATGATTGTACAATATGGACGAATAGATATACCAAGCTGTGGAGGCTAGGAGCTGCCCTTACCTGGAATCAGCTTGTTTTCCCACAGGCGATCCATGAGGTTATCCAAGGCAGTAAAATCATAGTTAAGTTTGCCATTCACCACTCTGAAGAACAAAGGTAATAAAAATGACAAGTGTAAATACTACAGTAAAGATAGGACTCGATCAGTAGATAATGAGTCAGGCTTCCTCCTCCAAATTTACATGAGACTTGGGTTCTTGGAATTGTACACAGACTTCCTTCCTCTAAAGTAAGAAGTGTTCACCATAAGCAAGTTGTCTTTTGACCAATCCATGCCTTTTTTCTATTTCAGCAGCAATAGAAGCAATATAATTGCTCTCCCTGCTGAACTCTGATTTTTCACACAACATTAACATTTCTAACTCTCTGCTGAAGTAAAATTTACATAGATTGTCTTTTTCTGCTTAAGCTGTTTTTTCAGTTTCCATTGGATTACCCACTGCTAGACCAGTGCTTTTCACACTGCCCCACATGCAGTCTTTCTTAATATACTCCTAATCTGCAGTATATAATATAGATTACTTAGTGTCACTCCTCATAGACTTAAGTCACGATGAATCACAATTGTATCTTTCAAAGAATGCTGAATTCATGCACACAATGTCTAATGTTTACCTCACTGTAAGCATTTGCTTAATATTTCTCCTGTACTCCCAGGATCTCAGGCTGCAAATCTTTCATTCAGCTTTGAATAAATGCATTCAAAGACTTAGCACCCTTATGATGCATTCCTTTGTGTCAGGGAATCTTGCAGGACTACCAAATCCCTGTACACGTCCACCAAAATGTGGACATGTACAGGGATGGGAACACTGGAATTCTCTTACCCAGGGGATGAAAAATAGCATTTGCAATTTGTGTGATACACTAGATTTGCTTTAAATTCCTGAAAGGCTTTTCGTGCCTGGTACCCAGTAGAAACAAATACAAGGTACTATGCAGGTCAATTTCCCACAACTTCTGAACTTATGACCTGATTTAACTGAAATCTGAAAGGAATGGAGAATTTTTGCCAGTATGACATGCCAAATAGGAATTAACAATGAACTTCTGTTGAGAACATTCTGTTAGTGTGACTTACTGCTGTTTGGCCCAAGAAACAGCCTTAGCCTGGTGGTCAAATTCTGGCCTCAGTATAACCTGAGCAAAAGGCTTTTTAAACTCATTTGACATAAGTCCAGCCCCAGTCACACAGTGGCACTGAGTGAAGCCTTGGCAACCCCTCTCAAAGCTGATTTGTCCAGCCATGTCAGCTATAACTAATTTTTCTGGTACACTGCAGCCTGATCACTTCTCCTGAAGTCTTGCCTGCTCTTTCCTAGGCACTTTGCTTTGCTTGGGTGGAAAGCTATACAAGTGAACCATAGATACAATGCTGCGGGTATGATGGAAGGGGGAGAGACAATCACAGTTCTTGCAACTGGTCAATGCTAGCATAGCATGACAAGCAAACAGGATTAGACGTGAAAAGGGGCCCATCAACAGAGCTCTTGGATCAATGCTGCGAGTCACAACTTGTGTCTGTGTCTCTTTGATGGAGGCTCTTCCTCTATGCTTTCTTGCCAAGGAAAGGTTTTAGTGAAGAAACTGTAATAGCAGTTCCAAATTCTCAAGAGAATTAAGAAGGGCTGACAGAATTGCCTAGTGAATAAATAAGGGAACTGTGCAACATGAAGAAGACAAATCTCCAACCAGGATGTAGAAGAGGAAGATGAGTCAGGCAAAGTAAGTGCAACACAGTCCATATCCACTATGCCAGCTTCACCTGTTATGTAACAAAGCACACAGTCTTAGCCCCAGCCTGGTCACGTTCGTTTACCAAAGACCTGAAGCAGGCTTTTTATTTTTAAAGTATGTCCTACTGCCATAACAGAAATTGTCATGTATGCAGTCACCGATGGGCTTAGAGTTCAGGCCCAAGTCAAATGGTTCAGCTGTAAAAGAAGCAAATAGCAGAAAGAAATTAATTTGCCTTAGGATACTTAGAAGTATTTTTAAAGTCACTGTAGAATTAAAGAATGGCCATTTGGAACCACATTTTTTTTCACTTAGACAAAGGTTTAAAAAACAGTTCTATTCTAAAGTTCAAAGACAAGTATTTTTTGCTAAAACTAGTTCTGCTCCCTCAAATCCATTAACTATTTCCAGTTGTACCCTGTGTTCTATTGAAATATTTGCTTACATGCACACTTACAGTCAGTGTGCGAAAGAATGATTAACTACACTGTCTTGTAAAAAGTTAATAGTGCCATACAGATAAAAGCAAAGGAACTAGGGTCTTCCTGACTTCAGTCTAAGGTCTACACAGCATTATGTGCATATGTGCATATATGCATAATGCATATATGCATAAATACAAATGCCTATAAATGCATATGTACATAAATAAAACCTTTTACTTGATACCTGTACACTTAAGATGCCAGGACATTTAAATTTTTCCTACTGCACCAATTAAGTAACACATTTAAAACAGAATGCCATTGCCAACCATGACTGAGTGATGGTACATGAGATCTTGTGTTATGTGTGTAGGTGTAGAAGCACTTACGTTCTTTGGCTGACCTGTCACTTTATAAGAATCTCTTCTTCCTCCCAAGAGGACCAGACAGTATGCTCCCATTAATAAAATGATTACTTGACCGACAGGATTGACACTTCCTCAGATTTTGACTTTATCCTTAGCTATACTACATTTCTGATTGTGAGATTGATGCATTTTTTACAGCATATACAGTAGTGCTAATTTTGGTTGCATGGTTGCCTGCCATGTAGTGACTGGAAGCCATGCTGTCTGTTGCACTTGACGCACAGAAACTGGTACTATTTACAAATGTTCTGCATGAACAAGATTGACTCAACTGCCAGGCCCTTGCCAGGAGTGCTCTGATGACAATTTTAGGACACTGAAGACCAGATCAAAACTGTTACAGGCATGTGACAAGGTAAATCTGTGGTGGAGGATAAATCCACATTGCCAAAGTTGGTCAAAACATCTTTCTACATCTACATCTATCTGTTGGTGAAACATCATGTACCTATGATGGGGCTCTTGGTTGCAAGCTCACAGAATTTTACAGTCTATTTTTTGCCTGTTCCTCTTCCAATCTTTCTGTCATGGTTTCTAGATACAACTGCTTTCATTTATAAACACTCAGAAGGTTATGACGAGAAGCACTCGTCATTTCATTTGAGTGCTTACAAGTCCAGGATTGTTCATTGTTTGCTGTCAGGTATTTTGAAGGTCAGGCAGCAATCGCTGTCCTGTCCTGTGCCTTTCAACTGTTCCTCAGCTGGGATTTTTCTAGGAAGCTTGCCAGATAGACCTTCTTCACCTTCAGTAATTATAAACAACTACAGCAAAGCACATTTACTGGCATGCCAGCACCAATGCCCATAGGAGCACCAGGCCTGAGGCTGCTATATTCCAGAGAGTGTTGCCTGCTGCTGAGGAATCCTTCCAGTCTGTATCATGATCTCAGTTCCAGAACCATGTTGCTCTTGGGAGCAACAATCATGCCATGAATATGAAGAGCGGTGATGCATACAGAGGGGTGTCTGCTCTTTTGGTTGTCACAAAACCTGGTTGCACCCTTCCTTGGAAGGTTTGCTTCCAAGGTGGGTAGTCCTTTGCTGAATCAAAGGCTACAGGCCCATCTTAACAGCTTTCTGCTACGTACTATTACTGAAGTAAAGTTTTTTCAAGTATGGAGGAAATTCTTTTCAGGTGCATAGGTAGCACTAGTTTGCCAAAGTGTTTTAAGACATTCCTGTTGTGCTTCTTATCCATGTGACTTTCAGCCTACTCCCATCTGACAACTTAATCTCTTGGGAGGGCAGAGTTAAGACAGCTTTAGCTGGTTGACACCTTGCATCACAGCTGGGTGTGCTCCAGCTAGCATAGCTGCAGATACTACTACTTAGCCTACAGCTATTGCTTCCCTCCCATGCCCAGCATCTGGTGCTTCTCTTCCGCCTTGCATTGATCCTCTCCAGGAATATAGTTGCATGCCCTGGAAAACATGTGCACATACAGACATTGGACCAAATATCTTATCTACAGAGAAAAAAGAACAAAAACCACAGGCAGGGAGTGTTTCCGTTCCAGGTGATCTTCAGCCAAGTACTGAATCTCTGATAACATGTAAAGATAACTTTATCAGACTTTATTGTCATGTACTGAGCTACATCTCCTGGGATAGGAAGCCTTGAGGCTGACCCCTGTCAGTAGGTCACAGCCCATTTAGGAATTCAAATGCACCATGTAAGGTAACCATCAATAGAGATACTCTGTTGAAGAGAGCCTAGCATTAAGATGGTTGGGGAATACCAATATACTAGAATTGTACTCATCCTCATCCTGACATTCTCACTTAGCTAGTGTGGTCTCCCTTCTATATTTCTGGTAAACTAAGTCAGCACACACACCAAAAGCTGACATAATCTGGCTTGCTTTCCTCAATATCTGAGAACAGCCTCTCTTTGGGCAGACTGGCAATAGAGGCTGCTTAACACAACTCCCACAGCAGCACAGCCTGCTTACATCCTCATTGGGAACTTCTATGTGGAAAGATTGCTCACCTAGTTGTAAATGTAGCCAAGAAGCAGGGACAGGAAACTGGCACAAGGTGTTAGCAGAAGAGAGAAGCAACTCACACCTGTAAAGTTTTCCAGCAGGCTATTGGTCAACCTCACACTTGGAAGGTGGACTCCATGAAGGAGCCACCTAAAAAAACCCTTTCTCCATTGAAGGTTTTCTGTGTTACAATTTTAGAGAAGCAATAGTGCAGTCTAAGAGTACTCTGCTATGGCAGTATCTAGTATCTCTGCTGAGATAATGATCATTTTACATACCACTATTCATTTGATAAAGATCCTTAGCTGTGTGTCAGACTATCTGTGCCCATCCTTGTAAGGGGGTTCCTGTAGTCATACACTCTTGACCAGTGTCCAGGTCCAGGATGTGGACCAATGGTTACACCATCACCCTTGTTCTTGATGAGTGTAAATATGCATAGTCTTCCCCATCAAGACTAAATGAAATGAAAACAGTTCTTGAAGTTAAGTAACTACTATGAGGAGCATCCATAGACACAGTATCCCAAGCAATTGCTTACCACCTTTCTAGAATCCATGATGCCATTTTAGGGATTGTAAAACTCCAGAACACACACAATTGTCCATCTACCCTGGAAAGGAGTTTCGTGTCCAAAGTCAAGCTGTTCACTGGGAACAAACAATAAACTTCCAAATATTTGCACAACAGTAACTGTTGGGGGAACAAACAACAGTAATCTATGCCATTTCAAATTCTTGCTGCTACAAGGTTCTCCAGAAGGAATGGTCTTCAGAAGTACCTGTCTTGTTTTTTTAGCTAGAACAGGCTGTTAAATGGACAGGGAAGCATGTAAGCTTAAGATGAGAGCATCTACAAGATAAAGGTCAAAAGCTCTGAACAGAAAATGTCAGCAAGTTTATTTTTTCCAGGAGGGAAACTTGTTGCCCTCCAAGTGCCTCTTACAACACAAAAGGATCCCGCCTCCTTGGTTTTCTAATTAGTTTTGCAGCTAAGAGGAATGAAATGAAGTCAGTTTAAAGGTCAGGTTTTTTACAAAGACTTTGTTTGCTCCAATTATTTTGTCTACATAAGCTTCTTGTTCTGTTGAGTACTTAAAAAAATCTCTGGACCTTAAAAGCAGATCCTAAGGGACTGTGAGCACCACTGAAGTGATAACTCAGAATATACAAAGGGCAGAATAGCCCTCATTAGCATTCACCTTTCCAGAGGCTGAATTCTCAGCAGTTCTCTCCAGATCTCTTCAGTGTCAACCAAAAACCCTACTAGTCTGGTATTTCAGGTTTAAGTACAAGATCATTAATAAATAACTAAGAAATTGGTAGACTCCTGGGTTATTAATAAACAACACTTCCCCCCTCCTGAATTGAGTGCAAGTTAACAATACAGTACCCAATCACACTAAAGCTGCTTCTACCATGCTCTTGTTCCATTCGCTCTCACTTCCTATGATCATTACAGGTAAAGCAAATTGCCTCCTGTTCATGAAATCCCCATAATCCAAAATAACCATGATAACTTAATATTTTTCAGGCTGATGAACACTGATTTTTCCTCCCTGTTGGTCCCCAAGCAAAACACAGCCTGTGCCTTTCACATGCTTTGCAGACCGAAAACCTAATTCAGAGGCTTTTTCAAGGAGCCGAAAACTACTGCACCCACACCAAATAACTCATGTATCTTACCACTTCTGTGTCAATTTTTCCACATTAATATTTTTCTGCATTTGCTTCTTACCTCTACCTTTGTGTAAGCAGGATTAGAAAAATCTGCTTGCTTTATAATTAAGGCACAGCTTCTGCACAGATACACAACGCTCAACACTTCAGTCGGTGCTGGGTAAACTTAGCACAATTCATTCACCCTACAGCGGGAATGAGTCAGCCCAGCAGTAATGGGAGGATGCATTACAAAATCACAGAGCCAGGCAGCATCCAGCCTTTGCTGATGTCACAGCTTGTCACAGTTGATACATCCACACAACCAACCAGCGTGGTACATGCGCAAAGAGAAGGATGGATATGAATCTCGGTGACTTAAGAATAAACTGCTTCAAAAATGGAGAAAACATCAGCTATTATTTACTGGAAATTACTTCCTCTTCTACAAGCCAGCCAAGAGGCTGTGCATTCAGCTGAATCTTTTTATTTTTTTAAAAATATAAAAATAGAATTGACTTTGATTTATACAGCATCGTAATAAGCATCTTTGCTCTTTGAAATCAGCAGTATTTGAGCTTCACCTTGCAAAGCAACTCACAAAATCCTTGCTGTGATCTGGCCGAAATTCACAGGCACAGAAGTGCAAGCAAACAATGGATGTTTTCAAGCTGATGCTAATCACGGCCTATGATTTTCCATTTCTTACTCAGCCTGCTTTTGTGAGCATAGTCTCAGTCCTTCTTTCAGCAGAGAGCGTGCTGTGTGTGGGGGGAAGAGAGAGGCAGACAAAGCACCAACAGCTTCGTGTGCCGAGGTGAGTTAACCTCGGAAAATATTGTTAGACTGTTGTGTCTCTTCTCCCCCCAACATCCCTCTTCCCCTTTAAAGAAATTCCAGACATAAAAAGGGAAACAGGCTGTAGAAGCAATTTAGGCAAAGGCATATGCTATTTAGTATCTGACCTCTCTAGTCATGCGAACATAGCCAATCAGATCACCTAGGCATGGATAATTCAGTGTTTGAGACCTTGTGATTCCTTGTTCAGGTTTGTTATGTTCACATTCATTTGCAAAGGGAACAATTAAATAGTAAGGTGAAATAGCAGAAAATGCTTTTCAGCTGATTCTCCACTACAAATTTAAAAGCTTTGCAAGTGACTGAAAGGCTCAGTCACTGTATGTGAGCTGACTACTAGAGGATACCATTATGATTGAGTTTGATGTTTGAAACTGATTTCCTTCTGCGTAACACTTGGCTACAAGCAAAATGTTCATTGTGGTTTAATGCTGCCCTTAATGATGGAACTCCAAATAATATAACTCCACCTATAAGCAAAAGTTTTGAAATTAGATGACAGGGAGACTAAATCAATAATGAAGACTAAAGATACACAAGGAAGAGAAAACATGACCAGATGCTAAAACTAACTTACTTCAAGCACATAACTTCTTTTGGCACTGCCCAGGAAAGCTGTCACTGAACTTTTCTTCCCAAGCAGTGAAAGAACAGTTCTCAGTATGCATCCAGCATTCTAATTCAAGTATACACAATACTGCACCTTCTGAAATGAGCCTCCATGGTACATATTTGACTTACTGTTTTCATTTCACAGTTCCTCATGTTCACAACTTTATTTGCTGTCTATGCTCCATCTATTATTTTGCCTGCTAGCTAGTACGAGGAAATACAGTCCAAAAATATGTGACACCAAATATATCACAGAACACAGCTTATTTACTATTGTGTAAATTGTAACATTAACTGCTCTCCCTGCCACCAAATATGTAACAAGAACCAAATTCAGCAATGCTTTACTCAGTGTGCTCTTGCAAGCACTCTGATTGCTCATGCACATACTGTAACTGGAACCAAAATTTTGCATTGATGCACAATGTACTACTTTTACCAGGTATTTTAACTTTTTCCATCCCATATTCTCAAAATATGTTTCCACTTGTCATGATGTGTACTAAGGAGCATGTAATGGACAAACTAACAGTCTAAGAAAAACATAGGAGTAAATACTGAACGTGTGAAGGTTTGCACCTAGATTTCTCAGCTGATGTACTTCTCTTACATCTAAAATACAAACAGCACACATTATCTGATGAAGTCCAGCAGCTACTGGATCTATTTGCATATCAGATGTAGTTTCAGGTGTGCCTTTCTGTATCAATCCTTGATTTGCCATGGGCAACTTATGTCTAATTTGAATATGTCACTTGTTTGCAAAATGATACTGAGCTAATTTTCTAACTTAGTAGTGTTTAATTACTTCTGATGATGAAAAGACACGATGAATACGCCTTCCATGTCTTGTTCTTAATCCTGAAGAATGTGATGCGTGGTTTCTGAGTACTTCACAACTAAGAAATGACCACTATAAGTCAATCTGGAAAGAGCAGCTTTTTAAATGGCATGTCAGTCTCTGCTCTTCACTCTTGAATATAAAACATAATAAACCTATTAAGAAGGTAAAATTAGCCAGTTGCATTTACAGATAGTTTTCTATGAGATACAAACCTACAAGTCTCTACAAACTGAGATCTGATAATTCCATTTTGAACCTAGGTTTGGCATTTCAATTTAGACTAGTGGTGTATTATTAAATAGAGTAGTGACAGCTCTTATATTCCATGATCTTCATGTTCATGTATTACCCTCTTTACTTCATTCCTCCCCCATCCCAAAAAACTTCCACTAATAGGAAAAATATCTCCCCTTTCAATATAAAAATGCATTACATTCAGTGTTTATGAAACATGAACATTTACTTTACAAATGCAGTACGAAATCATCCATTTTCTTTGCAGCCAGAAATGGGTTTCCAATATCTACTTAAGATTATACAAAATTTCAAGGAATGGGTGAACAAGCTTCAGAATTCAAGAGAGACTATCCTTGCTATATTAAATTTGCCTCTAAGATATACAAATATCAGTACTAACATTCATCAATAAGGAGGCCTTGGTTCTACAGTTCTGGCTGTTTGGGGCTGGAACAACAGGCAGGTTTTTACAAAAGGCAGAAAGTTCAGATATTTTATACTCAATGTCACCTGACATATGTAAATTCTTGCTATATATAAGATTTATTGGGCCCCCTCATGATTCATTTTAATAAAAATCCTTTTTCAAACGACAAATCTCAATTAGTGACCATTGACAACTAAGCTGAGTGTAAGGACAGTTCCACACACTTCCTGAACTAATCTCATTTAACACATTAAGTGCATTTTTCTCATCTAATTGAAGTAAATATACACAACCCATGAAACTGTTAAAAAGACTGTAAAAAACTATGTCAGGACTGCAATTCTATTTGAACTCCACGCAGTGTAACCAGATCTATTAAAGCAGAATAGCAAAGATGAGTAAGAAGTCAGAGGTCACCAGCTTCTGTAATGCAATGATTTAAAGTTTATCTTATACCTGAGATTACACTCTACAGTACAAAGATTTTTCCAGTGCTAGTGCTATTTACATTATCTCACTGTAAACATTATGAGAGTGATACCCAATTGGAAAGAGCCACATGCATATCATCTTGCCATTTCTAATCTATTCTTATAGAAAGCTGTGATCCTAAGGTTCTGTGCTACTGTGTGCTGATACAAAAACTGTTGTGGAACTACTGCAGCTACTTTGTGCTTTTGGTAAGTGCTAATCCATTGGTTCTGTGTTTATAGTGGGAAATAGAAAGAGGCTTGCATGCTGAATGGCAGCCTTCCTCAATTTTGAATATACAAATCTGCATTGAATCTTGCAGATCTCAGTTTCTCCTACAATGCAGGCATTTAACAAAGAGCCTAACTTGCCTGGAAAATCCTAAACCAATTTATGGTTGAAAATAAAAATTGTGAATTGGAGATTTTAATTAGAAATACACAAATCTAAAAAAAATCAAGAACACGATTCTCCATATATAGACATCACCTCCAGCTGCACCAGACACTTGTCACAGCTAGAGAAGGAATGTGGGATGCAGTGCATAGTGAATTGGAAGAGAGTGGATGCTTACTTTCAGTGTACCCAACTTTCCTATTAAATTGCAACCAAATGTGTGCTTTTTAGGCATATCACCTGGTCACTGTGATATAAAGGTAAATTACAGAGTAATTGAGGCTTGAGGGCATTTTAAACAATGCAGGCATTTAGGCTTTTTAATTCACTGAACTTTTGAACTTCAAACACATGCACAGAAGGAAGAACATGGCTATTCTATTTCGTCTATGTACTTTTGAAGATTTGATATTATTGACTGTGGCCCAGTAAACAAACACTTTTAACTATGATGCTGTGATTCTAAGATTAACCATCCATATGTGACTAATTTTGAATTAATTTTTTTTATAGTTAGGTTACCAGATATGAATTGTACATAGCAATGCCATGAATTCTTCTGAAATCATCTGAAAATCCTCAAGTGAATGTGTCAACTAACTCAAATATATTTTATGTCCTTATATAATTTCTTTCATAAATACTTCTGTTCATTTTTGCTTTTAACCCTTTACAGTTTTTCACCCAATTGAAACTGTGCATCTGTTCATAAAGATAAGTAGTCACATAAAGGAAAATCATCTGTAAATTCAAAATTCCTGGTCAGTGATTATTGTTCTTTTCTTAGAGATAGGTGTTTCATTGTAGTGCCTCTTTTGGTTATTTTGGCCAATTACCCCTGTTTCACAACTTAGCAGCTGACAAGGAAAGACAGGACTTGTAAAACTGAGTCCTTTTTGTTAGTGTCAGTGGAATTCAACCAGGATGCCAGGACCAGCCCACTCAGAATTATTGCTGGACTGAAGCCTTGATGAATGACTTTATGTAACTCATCTCCATAATCCACTAATGAACCTTCTGCTGTCAGTTTTTTTGTATGTTAAGTAAAACTTGTTCATTATAAAACACAGTTCTGTCAAAACTATATAATTTTCAAAAGTTCTACAGACAGAATGAGATTTTGCTTCACTTTATCATCACTTTTTTCCCATGTGGAACTGTCCGGTCCAGAGATATTTAGCCTCAGTGGTACCATGCTGTACTGAAAAAAAGTTCAAAATTATTATTTGAAGTTTCTCTCTTTCAGATTTCAAAAGGTGTTATTTTTAGGCTAGTTTGAGGCAAAAAAAAGTTACAACCAGCTTTATATGGAAGGGGTCAAGTGATAACAATACAATAATACCCTCCTTTTTCTTTAGAGCCTGATATTGGGAAATGTGCTGTTGGTGAGAAAAGCAGAGAGGTGTCTGTCAAAAAAATTCAGTTGGGCAAACCCCAATTATTCTCCAAATTCCAAGACTGCAAATACCAGAAGTAATAGAGTTTACATATACTGGACACATTAAAAAGAACAGGCTTACTCAGATACTGAAGCAGATGACATGTACATTTTAAGAGGTCGCTAGACAAGAAAACTCTTCGTTCTAAGAATTAAATAGTAAAATGGATGAAAGGAAGAATTTGAGAGACTTGAGTTTAAGTCACTTTATTTTTAATGAGGAAATGCTGCAAGGCTAAAATTAACAGAAGCAGTGAGATCTTCTGTAGAGCACAAGACCGAAGAAATATACTATCTTTGTGACCAGTGTGCAAAATTCATTATGCAGATAAGGTGTACTACTGTGTACCCCTTTTTTTTCTAAGAGGTACTTTAGCAAAGGGGAAAGGGATAGGAGTGGTTGACAAGGCCTTCCAAAACAACAAAGCAAGAAACAGGATTTTAGTAAGACTGAAATTACCTTCTTTAGATTTTGGGTTTAGAACATCAAAACTACTACCACCAGTAGTTTCAAGAATCCATGACCAGTTTAACATCACAGAACTGAGATGGGAGATGTTTCCCTTTCTATTCCTCCCTCGCCTAAGTTTCGACTTTTCATTTGCATAATTTTTATGTTTCCTTCTTACTTCTAAAGAGCAGTAAACATCATTTTGCACAGGGACAAAAGACAATGTTGGAACCTGGCCCTCTCTAGTCATGCTTGTGGGCCAGCAACACAGTCTTTCTGTGGCCTTGCAACTCCCATCTCAGATTCTTACTGCATGTCTGTTTGTCCTTGGCTGAGAAATAGACACATATCCTCATCCCTTAACTTGTAGTCCAGCTGAATACAGCTCCTACAAGTTGTGGCCTTGTGCCCAGCCTGTTAATCTGCACTGATTAGTAACCATTAAACATTAGCTATCACCTTTGTCAAGGGGAGGAGATGAATGTTTATTTATCACTTGGATAAGTCTGCACTTATACAAAGACCTAAGATAACTGAGAGGGAACTTGGTCATTTATACACCTCACAAGAATGAAGCAGACTTTCAACAGAAGCCTATCTTTGTCCTGCTGACCTGCCCACATTATACAGTCTTTGGTTTACACAGAAGCAAAAAATGTTGTGATCTGTATGTGCTGATATGTAGAAACAGAACTCTGACCTCCAGCTCTCCCCTCCATTGCACTGAGCAGAACAGGATTTATTCCAGCCTGCAAAGGACACAAATCTCAAGCAAGACGGAAGTTCTATTCATATACCTTGAACATGTAAAATCAAAATCTAATGCTACATGAGGATGCATAAACCAGATCAAGTCTCAGATGAGAAGTAACTTCAAAGGTCAGAGATGTGCTAGCTTGAACTCAGAACAATTTTCGGATCCGTGTTAGTTAATTAATAATCTTATGCATTATTTAAACTCAAATCCTCAGCAAGTGCTACATATATATCCAGCTTTACAAAGTGATACATGTGACACACTACCAAACTGCAAGCTCAAGATTCCATAACTACCCATTTTTACCTTGAGGAATATTTAGCTAATAATTATCCTTTATGCAAATAGAGCAATGTCTGGCTGAAGACTTCCATTCATTACAACGTGCAAAAACAGAGCTGGTACATTCCTGTCAAAAAAGCTGCCCAGGTAAGAGATTTGTCTCCCTTCCTGAGCCTCTGAATTCAGGTTAATTTGTTCTTTGCCTGTTTTCAAAGGCGCAAAACTGCCTCTTTTCACTTACTTTGCTCGTGCTGTTGCTTTTTGGTTTATCATTATGTTGTTGTTCATAAATATTGCTTATAAGGTAGACACTAGGCACAAGATTGTAAAACATACAAACCTGTTTGTCAGCAGTAAATGGTACAGCAATTATCTTTCCTGCAACCCTCGTCCAAGAGTTCAGCTATTTGGTTAGTTTTTATTTCTGTTTAAGAAAATGGCATATACTAGGCTTATCTGTTTCTCAAAGTACTACATTGATACTGAAACTGAGAGCATTTTCTTAGTGCTTCCAAAATACTGTCCTTACTTAAGAGTGTTTCCAAAATACTGTCCTTACTGCATGCAGTAAACACAAGATGCCACAGAAAACAACAAGAAAAACCATGAGAATAGACTATCAATTTGGTTCTCTCTGTGACAGCTTAGTATGGCTGAACAATGTCCAGCACAATTACAGGGCAGAAAACACAGCTTAGGGTTTAACTTCCTGAATGATGACCAGGGTCTTGAAAAGCTATCTTGAAAGATTTTTTTCTTTAAATAACAGACTTTCACTTTGAAGCAGCTACTTTCTGAAAAGCAAGAAATCTGATTTTCAGGAATTTCTTTGAATCCACAGGAATTTTTAGTGGTCATGTCCTAGGACCCTGCAGAAGAATAATGAATAGGCTATCTTGACTTCAAGAGCATGTCAATAGTTAGATCAGCATGTTCTGGAATCCTTGAACAAAACCTGTCTCTGCAGAACGAGTGAAACTGCTTGATCATGTATTTGCATGTATGATACTCCCGAAGATGATTTTGATGGGCCAGCCTTAACAACAGGTGCTGAGTTCCACTGCAGCCTGCTCATCAGCTCTGGGACAGTTACCTGTCAGTGGTTGTCACCCTACTCACTGGGATACAGAACTGAGAATCCTCGGTAAACAAATTTTCAATCACAGCTGCTGGTCAATGCAGGCATTTAACAAAGAGCCTAACTTGCCTGGAAAATCCTAAACCAATTTATGGTTGAAAATAAAAATTGTGAATTGGAGATTTTAATTAGAAATACACAAATCTAAAAGGATCGCAGAATAAATCTCTCCTTAGTATAGCAGTTTGATTTGTAGACGATGTGATCTGGCTTTCCTGACTTGTAGAGACCACTAAGCTGGAATGCTATTTCCTCTTTTATATTTGAATTACTGTAACACTGAAACTCAACACAAAAATGCTTTGAAGCAACAATATTTTACCCCAATATAGTGAAAAAACTAACCAAGCCTATCAAGTTTAATACAATTTTACGAAAAGGCATTGCCAGATTCTGTGCCTGTAGTCTGACAGCTTGCTAGGTCAATGTATAAATAAATGGTTTTGGTTGCTGGCACCTTGCTTAAGTCTGCTTCCAAATATGTCTTAGTTCTAAAGAAGAAAATACAATAGCTAATGCAAGACAGAGAGAAACATTCATCTCACTTGCTCTGTTTCAGCACCTGATGACTTCTAAAAGTTTTAGGTTACATTGACATAGCTAAACAACCCTGCAGAACAAAAGCAGGTTAGTAAATCAAAACAGTAGGTGCTAAAGCAGTATTGCCTTATATTATATGCAGCTCACGGGAATTTATTTCAGACTAGTCAGTTCTCACAAATTAAATATACTCCCCACATCTGTTCAAATACGTCCAAAGCACCACTTGCTGGCTTAGGTTTTTATGCCACCATAAAAGGTCAAAGTGCACTGGGGCATAGTTTCTAGGTGCCCTCCTCTGAAAAAAAATCCAGTTTGCAAGAATAACACACCCCTGTACACTGAATCTATGCACTGTGAGGCTAACCAAGAAGATTTTTTTCAAAATTGTGTCATTGTTCAAAACCAGAACAATAACGTAATTATAGCCATTAGAGCCAAGAAAGACAAAAAAAAAACAACTTCTCAATATGAAAGATGAACAATATGAACAATTTAACTCAACACCTGTGCTTCCAAACAAATGTTTAACTATACTGATGTCTCTCATTTCTTTCAGTGAGTTATGCAACAAATAAATACAAAACCCACCCTAACCATATTAGTTTTTACTGGATTTTTCATAGTTCAAACATGGAGAAAACATCACTTGGCTCAAACTCTTTAAATGGCTCTCTCCTGACTTACACTTGAAATCACTCTTTCAGCAAGTGAGCAATTATACTACAGAGCTGATTTCTGTTCTAAATAAAGCATTTAAAATATCTCAGCATAGGGAGATAGGCTCACCCACACTACTTCCTCCTGGGCTTTACAGAGATATAGCTTCAGATTTTTTGGTGGACAATCAGGATGGGGAGGCAAAAGGATGCAAAAGAATAAAGTTTTGAGGGGTTGTGCTGTTCACAAAGAACAACTCATCCATTCAGAATGGTTATATCTGCAGCAGCAGAAACTGCCTGTCAAAGAATCTGCAAAGAGAAATCCCACATGAATATACTGTAATGAATGTTTCTTCCCGTGCAGAGAGATTTTGTCAGGTCACAGGCATGATGAAAAGACAGGAAGAAAGGTGGGACTAAGGCCAGTTGGAAAGTCAGCAGTTTGCTCGGCCTGAATGGTTCTTTCCCTTGTTTCTCTTTTTAGAAGAAAAGTTTCTCTCTTAGAAGAAACTAAGTCAATGTGTTTAACCTGAAAGAATGAGTGATTCAGACAAGGTTCTGCTCAACTGCTTTCACTTTTATGGTCAAGAGAAACTTGAAAAAAACTTCACTGTGAAGATTCCAAAGATAAAAGTACAATTAAAAATAACCAAGACTACCTTCTGTTGTAACTGTATGAATGTTACACATATACATGAATGTACACACAAGTAAACTTTCACTTGTTTTAAACAGTTATTCTAATACTGAAGTCAAATGCAATGAGCTAACATGTTTTATGGTATGTACTGCTTCATCTGTGCAGCCCTGTTAAGAACAGCTCTTTCAGCAAATGATGACTTGAATAAAACGCAAACATTATGTTCTGTGGAGCGCTGGAGGAAGAAAGGGAAGCATAGTGAGTTTCCATTTGTTAGTGTGGCCTAAGCTGAAAATGGGTCATTTGGTGAACCAGGAAAGGAATCCACTTATTGATTCCACTAGGGCTCCTGCATACTGCTCAAGTATTACCACTTTGGAAGGATGGTGTTGTATTTCAGTGCCAGAATCAGAAGGCTGGAGTCTTCTCATATGTACAACAGCAGACAGATCTCCTCTCCTGCATTCTGTCTTTGGAGATCGCAAGAACAGTGGGAGCTCCAAGCTCTGCTAGGCTGCATAAGTGTACAGGGGATAGCACAGGTGAGGTGGAATCCCACTTCCTTCAGATGACGCAATGAATTATAGGCATCACAGCCTGCCAATTATTGTGTTACACAGCTGAAAAATAGGCTGCTGATAACAACGCCCCTTCCCTTATATGGTGTGGCTTTACTGCATTCTAAAAGCAACAAGGAAACTTTAAACATTAACAGTTTCTGGATACCAATCTAGGTTGAGAGCTGACTGTTTAACAGCTACCATGTTCATTTGACATGGAATCTGAAAGCATCTATAGCAAAATAAACAGTTACTTACAGGAAGGAAACCTCTATTTTAAGGGAAAAAAAAGAACTGAAGAAAATTACTTCCTGTCAGCCTGAACATAGTACTACTTTCTTTTGGTGGGGGGTGGGCGGGGAGAGGCTTGGTTGTTTTTTTTTACAAAAAACTATTATTCTAATTATCGAGTAAGGCAGTATAGCTAATACACATATTACTAAACTACCATTCAAACACAAGATCTCGTAATAGATTTCCAAAGAAATTATGTTCCAATCATCTTATGTATTAAAAATCACTATTATCCCTCAGGGAGCTGCACAAACAATACATTCATTTGAATTGCACTTTATTATGGGTTTGGGTTTTTTTTGGTTTTTTTTTGTAAATACTAAATTATTTAAAGGTAAATTGTGAGAGATTAAGAGAGAGGCAGACACCAACTACGCAATTAAATATATGAGCCTAGTGTACAGAAGCTGATGCAATCTTTTTTATGTAGGCTATAAAAAGCACTCATTGGATACTGAACTGCCCACTAGTTTTTAAGAATGTAGAACAAGGGCACAATACTTATTTCCTCACTGGCAGAATTCACTTGGCTCTAAGAAGTGAGTAGCATTTGAATAAGGACTTGCTGTCCTCATGCACACGTCTCTCATTCTCCAAACTAATTTAGGTAAGATAGGAAGTACTGGGATTTTGCCTTTTAAATGTCTTTATTACAATTGCTAGCATTCTGTACTTGGTAAACTTTATTCATATGCTCTTAACTGCTTCACCTGGTGTTGCAACTTCATTTATCTTTTCTGTCACCTTTGCCTTCTAACAAAGACTAGATCCAATCTATTTTCCTGTCCAAGCAGATCTTGGCTAGCACAACTATGCAGCACATTAGGGTCTAAAGCAAACTTAGCATTGATAAAAAATAGACATGGATCGTTATAAATAATTACATTAAATAACATGGATGGAAATAAACCTGACTTACAAACACAAAGAAATGTATACAATGGGAGATAAAAATGGGTTTATGTAATTGGGATGGATAAAACTCTACTGATTTTTAAAATATATTTAGACTAATATGCAGGTCCTTTTAAATTTGGACAATCAGTCCATACATTTCTAACAAGAATCTCTACTCTGCCTTTTACCAAGTTGTAAATTACCTATAACAACTGAACATCCTGCTTTGAATTGTAGTTAAACTTCGCATAGCCTTAGAAATCATGCTGTATCATTTATCCGTATCATAATACCTGGAAACTTGTTTAAAAGTTCTGCACTAGCTACAGATATATATCTTATTATTATTTTCAACCTGGTGGCAAAACATAATTATTAAAATCTTGAAAACTAATTCTAAGCAGGATAGACAAAAGACTTTCTAATAAGCCACTCCCTGGACTTCTCCAGGTCAAATGCTTACAGGCTATTGATAATCTGTCCTTCAGCTCTTCAAGTATGTTTCCAGCTGGACTCATTAATGCTTTTTCTAAATTCAGAATTCTATAGGCTGTTACCAAACATTAACAAATCAAAATATTCTTCTTAACAACAAAAAAACCCATGAAATTTACAGAGAATTCTGTCAGTAGCATCTAAAGTGTGCATTAACTGTTAAAAACATTGAAATTTACCAACAGAATACTGGGCCAGTAAGCTTACTTCGACTTTTATGAAACCGATGGGTACAGAGTCTGTCTCTAAACACTGAAAGGGGAAACAAACAGCTTTTACTTCGAAGTGAAGACAAGCTTTGACACTATAGCAATGTCACTCCTGGCACCAAACAGCTCTGATGCAGAGATTCTGGCTGTTAATGACACTGGGAGAGGCTGAACCTAGAGAAGGTCTGCTTTCTAAAAGCACTGCATACCGCTGTATTAGCACCTACATCAACTAGTATCCTCAACTAGATCAGTATGAGTCACTCCTTATCTCTCACTGCTCATATATGGGCATCCTCAGCTGGAAGTCTCCTCTTTCCACTGCTAACCAGACAAGATTTGCCACTTGGCATACTCTATTTGATATTTTCCACCTGTGTGCTCCTATTTTATTTTTTTAGCTATGTAAGCTAGGGCACTTGCATGTTTTGCCTCTTAATCATGTTCCCACCTACCCCAAAATTACTTATAAATGCACTAAGGTAATTTCAATTTAATTTGACAATTGAGGAAAAATGCAGAGGTCAAGTTTGCTGAAAACATTTGTGTCCATTGAGGCAAGAGACATACAAAGCATCCCCATCAGGGGAATATAAATAATCCCAGCTATCATATATTAGAAAACAATCAGGAGAACCACAGGAAACACTGCTGTGTTTGTTTTGCTGTACACATAATTATTTGTTATAGCTCGTTACTGGGAGAACAAAGTTGGGTAACTACGGGTTTAAATATGAAAATAATAACATGTAGCACTCCTGCAACATGGTAAAGTCATGGTGCTTGGTCTGTATGTTCCCAATGTGGTGGTATTTGTGAGTAGATATTTATTACCAGAAGTTGCACATCAAAACAACCTACAACTCAACAAGTTCATGTTATGTAGCAGCTACAAGGAGTCCATAAATGGTTTGTATACATATCTTTTAGTCAGTGTAAGACTAAACTGTTGCTGTCCAGAAAACTCTGCTTTACAGGTCCTATCAGCAACATTTTTCTCCTCTGCATTGACGACAGCTGCAGTGACAGATCTTTACACCCCATGAGAGCTACTAATCAGTGATTACAAGATGTACTCACTACACAGACACACTACAATCTACCTCACTAGCGCATGTGTATTTCACACCATCAAGTGATGCCTCTGGTCACAAAGACCTTTATGATAGAACATTTAGAACAGATGATGGAAACCTTTATCACACAAAAAAAATTACTAATTTAGCCCCATTTTTCTGTATTAGAACAAACTGGATTTGACTGAAAGTACTCCTTAATGTGTACGATAAAGGGCAGATTTACTTCTTAGCCTTAAACATCACTGGAACCCTGTGAGAGTGTTCTTGTTGGGATGATGCTTCCTTAAAAGCAAAATCAGGTGACAAACTTTTAGTGTTAAGCAACTGTGCTAAAAAAACCTTCATAAATTGCAACCTGACAGAGGTTTTCTTCACTTTGCAGGAACACATAAATGAATTAAACACTGGGAAAATGGAAAGACCACTTGAGGCTACCAGAATGGAAAACAACACCTCATCCTGCCTTCTCATGGAAAGAAAGACTCATGTCAAGATTAACAGGAAAGAAGTCATGCTAGCTAAGTTGAGAAAGAGCTGCTCCTGCACACCCCAGAAGCTGAAGAACTTTTTTATGGACTTCTTTCCCGTTTTACGATGGCTTCCCAAGTACCGAATCAAAGAGTACATTTGGGGGGATGTTATGTCTGGGTTAGTGATCGGGATCATTTTGGTGCCTCAAGCAATTGCATACTCACTGCTGGCAGGTCTGAAGCCCATTTATAGCCTTTACACATCATTCTTTGCCAACATCATCTATTTCTTAATGGGCACATCTCGTCACGTCTCAGTGGGCATTTTCAGCTTGATAAGCTTAATGGTGGGACAAGTTGTGGACCGAGAACTTCTCTTGGCTGGGTTTGACTTGAATGATGATGTCCCACCAGCCTCGGGTGATGGCTCTCTGCAGAATGACAACCTGTCCAACACAACTGCCTTCAACTTTACCATTGTGGGGATAAATGCCGAGTGTGGAAAAGAGTGCTACGCTATTGGCATTGCTACAGCCTTGACATTCATGGCTGGAGTGTATCAGGTAAGTGGTTGCTGACATCCAGAGGCAAGGTATGAAGTTCCTAAAGCTCTTTTGCATGATCTAAGCTTTGGCTTGACTGTCTTTCAATGAGATACATCATCAGTTTATTTGAATGTACCTTACTCTGTTTTCTCCAGGAAGCCTAACTGTAGGCAACTCAGAGATAGCATGAGTCAGGCGGTTTTCTTAGTTGCTAGCAAACACAGGTAAAACAAGAGTCTTCTGAAAGACCATTAACATTGTTTTGATACTCTTCTGCTTTTTGGCCTGTTGTTGCTTTCATGGGGCAATGAAGCCCAGTACAGAGATAGAAAATTCCCAGGTAGCAGCGTACTTAATGAAGAAGTAACTCTCTTTCCCTAGATACTTTAATAGAGGTGTACACCTACTCAACTACTTCTACAGGTTCAGAATGTGCAGCTCAGTGTTTTGCTAGGGCGTTCTACCAAACTGCTGTCCAAAAGATAATTCAAAGAAAGGACAAGAGGAAAAATAGACTGACTAGCCTGCTTTTCAGACAATGGCTGTGCTGGACTCCTTGACACTTGCCAACTTGACACTTGCTGCCATTACAAGGATATCAAGATGGCGCAGAATGAAGCACCATCAACATACTTAACGATGCATATATATATATATGAATGCAGAAAGGGCTAGCTATCTTCCTGATGTAGTAAGAAATTTCAGGTCACATATATGAACAAAAAAATGCCCTTGTGAAGTTGTACTTTCCAAAGCCATCTAAGGAAGGAGAATCAACTAGTTAAGGACAGAATCATGGAGTTTGTGAGCTGTTCTGCCACTTCTGATCTTAGGCATGCCACAAAGGCAATCTCTGCTCCATTTTCCCTTCTGTCCACAGGGCTAAAATTAAAAGCTGTTTATTACAAAAGCTAAAGTATGGATCTTATTTGTTGTCACTCAAGTTTTGTTTACAAAGAAAATGCCATACATTTTAACTTTATTCACTTTAAGACAGAAAAAAAAGAAAATTTACTTTGGTGTAACAGAAGTATTTTGGACTGTTCTTTTGCATGGGGAATAAAAATCAGGCAAGTCACTTCAATGGAGTCACTTCAGACAAATGTTTGATTGACCACTCTGTCTCAAATGCCTCTTTCACCTCTTGGGTTTGTAGCATTCTGCAACAGTAAAAGGAATCACATTTTAAAAGCAGACTGGAAACAAAAAAGGATAATTACTGTTTCAAGATTGAAATAGCCATATGCTATTGGCCTCCAGCTAGCTCTCCTCCACCAGTATCTACTTATTTGCAGCAATGGTTACAGCTCACAGCTTTTTTTTTTCTTCTTCTGTTTCTTCCAGGTTCTAATGGGGATCTTCCGTCTGGGTTTCGTATCTATGTACCTATCCGAATCCGTACTAGATGGCTTTGCAACTGGTGCTTCCTTAACCATTTTAACAGCTCAAGTGAAGTATCTGATTGGAATAAAAATTCCACGTAGTCAAGGGCATGGGATGCTTGTTATTACTTGGATTAACATTTTCCGGAACATTTCTCAGGCTAACCTTTGTGATGTCATCACAAGTGCCATTTGTATTGTGGTGCTGGTCACTGCTAAGGAACTCGGAGATAGGTATAAGCATAAACTGAAATTTCCTCTTCCCACAGAGCTGGTAGTAATTGTTGTGGCAACACTGGTGTCACATTATGGTAAGTTAAATGAAGTGTATGCATCCAGTGTTTCTGGAGCTATTCCAACAGGATTTATCCCTCCAAAGGTACCAGAGTTCAACTTAATGCTCCGAGTTGCTCTAGATGCTTTGCCTCTTGCCATAGTCAGTTTTGTCTTCACTGTATCCCTTTCTGAAATGTTTGCAAAGAAGTATGCTTACACCATCCGAGCCAATCAGGAAATGTTTGCTGTGGGGTTCTGCAACATCATTCCTTCTTTCTTCCACTCTTTTGCAACCAGTGCAGCTCTGGCAAAAACACTCGTCAAAACATCTACAGGCTGCCAGACCCAAATCTCTGGAGTAATTAGTGCAATGGTGGTTTTGCTGGTGCTGCTCTTCCTGGCACCTCTCTTCTATTCCTTGCAGAAGTGTGTCCTGGCTTGTATTATCATTGTCAGCCTTCGGGGAGCCCTGAGGAAGTTCCGAGATGTGCCAGCACGGTACCATGTGAATAAGGTGGACACGCTTGTTTGGGTAGTTACCATGTCTGCCTCTGCCTTGGTCAGCACAGAAATAGGGCTGTTGGTTGGCATTGTTTTCTCCATGTTATGCATCATTGCTCGAACACAGCGGCCACGGACAGCCCTGCTTGGTCAAATCCAAGACACAAGCTTTTATGAGGATGACTTAGAATATGAAAATCTCTCTACTGTTCCAAAGGTCAAAATATTTCGGTTTGAGGCACCACTTTACTATGCAAATAGAAACTACTTCCTAAAGTCTCTGTACAGATTGACCAATTTAGATCCTAACCTAGAAGCTGCTAGGAGGAAGAAATATGAGAAGAAGGAAAAGCAGCATCTGAAAAAGGGAAATCACAGAACTGCTAATGGACTGGGCATTGGAGAAACCACTTTGCAACTAGTTCCTAAGCAAATTGATTTCCAAGCCCTTGTTGTAGATTGCTCTTCCATCTCATTTTTGGATACCACTGGAGTTAATACTTTAAAGGAAATCCTGAAAGACTACAAGAATTTAAACATTTCTGTTCTCCTGGCTTGCTGCAATCCCTCAGTGATAGACTCTCTGAAAAGAGGGGGTTACTTTGGAAAGGATTTTGGATGTATGCAGGAAATGCTATTCTACAGCATACATAATGCTGTGCTGTTCGCAAAAGACCAAAAGCTTCCAGCAGATTGCTCAGTTTAACCCTGTGTCTTCCTCGATGATTCACTACGAAGTGACAGATGGAGGGGCTAGTTTGCAACAAGTAAATTATTGGACACAGTGTTGGCTGTGTAAAGCCATTCCCCCCAAAGAGTTCCAGCTTATGTAATATGCCACTGGGGAGGCAGTCCAGGACAAGCATGGAAAGGTTAGACTACCACTTTCACTTTAAAAGGCAGGCAAAGGTACTTTGGGATTGACTTGTCCATCATACCAGGATCATTTGTGACCCAACATGGATGTCAGGGGACTGCTGTGGTGGAAGGCCTGCCCAGTGTTGCTCCTCCAGTGATTTAATGGCTGGTTTGTGTTAAGAAGGTGCTAATCCACCTCCATGAAAATGCAATCAGTGTGGCATTCTGGACACATAATGGTTCAAACTGTGGCTTGCAAGGCCCTGCCCCTTCCAGCCTTTCTATGTGCACACCTAAACAATTCCCCACTGTTTGCATAAAATAAAATTTATAAAATACTGTGGAATGTACAATTTTTCTCCTCCTTGATCACATAAGCTTAATAGCATAACCTGCGACAGGAGAAGAAATTATGATCCATTGCAGGTTCCTCTCAAAATCACCATTTCCAAAAATTGCTGGCTTTGGAGTCACAGGAGTCATCCATTTTATTGGATTAAATCTGTCATAATTAGTTACTGAAGATTGTGATACCCCTAATCATGCTACAAGAAACATGACTCTGATGCACAATTTTGTAACTAGTAAAAGGATAAACAGGATTAAGAAAAATGAATGGCTTTAACTGGCAGCTACCCAGTTAGTTGTACCATCCTGTAAAATAAGTTGCCTCTGGTGGGCAGATGCAACTCTAATTCAGGGATACATAAGGACCATCAAACATAAAACCTCAGAGCTGTGATGCAGCACATCGATATCTTCCTACAAATGCCTGCCCAAGGTTCAAAGAAAAACAGGAGAAAATAAGGGTAGGGTGGGAAGGTGAATCTACAAGTTCTCTTGAAGGGGATTGATGCATCAGTCAGAACTGCCTGGCTGGTCTTCTCTGATGCAATGTTAATGAAGTATTACAAGTAACCTACATGGGTCAAGCACACGGAGCAATGCTTTGTAACTTATGTATCCCTCTATGTTGAAAAACTTTCACCACTGTTTGTGCCTACTACAGATGTTGTGGGGGTTCTGTTTGGCATTTGGGGTTTTTTTTCCTATCATATTAATCTTTGATTTAAGGTCTGCTACACCATGTTTTCTGGGGCTAGTTACTTTCTATAATAATTTGCATTAACTGCTGTTCATTATACTTTATGTTATCAGTTGTATATGCACGTTCTCTCTTCACAAATAAGAATGGACTTGGATTTTGATTTATAACACAGTATTCAGTGTTCTGGCCCATGGCATGGGCGGAATATTCTGTTTCATACTCAAGTCTATAATTACCTGCATAGAAGGTAAGACAGCTATGCTCACTCTCCTTTTTTGAGTCAGGTTCACACATCACCAAGCATGGAGAGAAGTTCTATCACAGCTGTGCCTCTCACAACTAACAGACTCTAGAAACAGGTTCCATATACGCAGAAGCCATTTCTTTGTTGTTCCATTAAAAAAAAGAAAAGTCAAATCAACACATCATATGACTTGCTCATTTCAACTTTTTAGGTTACTGAATGAAAGAACAGTCAAACTGAGGTTCTCCAGGCGCCCCAGAGCCTGTCTGGCTTTCAGAAACAAGTATTTTCTCAGAAGAAAAGTAGTGCACTTCCAAAAGACCAAAAATATCTTCGCAGGGTCTACAACTAGCACAGTATTAGGTTATTCAATGCTGACATTTTCACACACTCACTACAAAAGAAGCCTATCAGCTGCATGCTGTTAGCACTGCTAAAGCAGCAAAATCTGGCAGAAACATCTGACAGGAGATCCAACGATTGACCATTAGCAGCATTTTCCTGTCACAAAACAATCCACATTATTATTATTTAAATTGCTGACTTGGTATGATTAGCTTCTTTCTGTTCTAAAATGAAGTGAGCAGGGCCTTGCTTTGTATCTGCTTTTGTTTGTAACCATTCTTCGATCAGGGAATAACTCTTTTAAGATCCGGTTTGGGCCTAACAAGGTAAATGGGTTTATAAGTGTTACTACCAGACAGTGTCAATATAGACACTCTTAGGCTGCTGTGCTAAAGCAAGCTGTCACTGGAAGTCAAATAAAAGATCCTACCAATCTACGCTTTTTTAGCTTTATGGATCCAGCCAATATAGAACACAAAGAAAAAAACCCCACAAAGATACCCTATTAATCTCATTTTATATTAATCTCATTTTAATCTCATTTTAAAAGACAAAAAAAAAAAAAAAAAAAGAAAGAGAAATTCCAATGGAAGGGATATCCTTGCAAGAGTCTCTGGAGAATAATGAAAAGGATAAGAAAGTAAGAGTGGAAAGTCTCTTTTTCACCATATTTATTTTAAGTGTGGTATCAAAGGATACGTAAGAAAAGAAACTTGACTACACATAAGAGAGAAGGTAAACTTTAGAACTTATACTATGAAGTAAAAAATTATTGGCCAGAAGAGACTGTGAGAACAATTTCCTGTTTCGGTTTTACTGGCAGAGCTGGCTGTGTTGGACATTGTCAAACACAGCATGGAAACAGCTTCAGTGCTATGATGTAGGGATGCTAGCAGACTGAATTATTTCTAAGGAGTATGTGAAAGGTAACTAAAAAAGCAAGCCTTTTTCTGAAACATCTATGTTTGCTATATTGAATTAAACTAAGATTAAAAATATGAAGATTGAAAATTAACAAAAACTGATTTTCTTCTCTCCTAATCTACCAGAAATTAGTGTCTTGGAGAGGAGCTGGGGATAGGTTTGTAATTCCAACTAGGTTAATACTAATATTGAAATAAAAACCATTATATGCCTTTTACGACATGTTATACACTTCATGTAGGTTGACTGTATTTTTGTTCACTGTGCTGCCTTGTGATTTACCATGTATCATGTATCCAAGAGCTTTTAGTACTCCTACATAAGAATGGAAAAGGATTCTTAACTTGTGGACTGTGTGTCTCCCTTGGAACTGGGAAAAGAGCTGGAGTCTTTAGCTCAATGTGTTTTATCTTGTTCACTAGTGAAGCATGGCCAGAATGTGTGGTCTAAGTGTCAAAATAGCTCTATTTACTGACACTGGTAACCAACAATCTGGGAAATGTCCAGCTCATGAAAGACACCCTGGATTTCCCCACAATCATGAATATCCCTGTGTCACAAGACCAAGACCAAGAGACAAATGTGTGCTATCGGTTGGAAAATAAACCTAGGAGCTCTTGGAAAACAGTCTGCCTTGTGGTATCCTTTCACAGGTGGGGAAATAATGGGCTAACTCTGAATATGGACAAAGATGAAAAGGGGGGCTTGCTGTACTAGAAAAAGTAAAAAGTTTAAATAAAGGGATGCACTTGGTATTGAGGGATTAGAAAACATGAGGAAGACCATTACAGAAGTGAGAAGGGGAATGTGGCAGTCTTTGATTTGGGCACATCTGTTTCTTGGCAGAAACCTTTACGGTACCTTTTCTACAGATGGGGACAACTGAGAAAAAAGGCAAAACCTCTATCCGTTAGACTTCCACAGAGGTCCTCTGTTTTTTCTAAGTGCCCCTCTTCAGTCAAGTGCCCATCTCCACATTCCAAGGAGTGTTCTCTACTCATCAACCCCATGATATAACACAGTTCTGCGCTCAGATGGCTGTACTCAAAGCCTCTTCACATCTTTCTGAAATCACTGGTTCAGGAAGAGATTTACACAAGCACAAAACTAAGCATCAGCACTGAACTTCTCTGTTCAGATTTATATTCCTGCTCCTGTTGTTTTTTTCAGTCCCAATGTTTGTCTGCAGGCTCCATGCTCCTTCCCCTTCCAAAACTGCTGACACTTAGTCCACTGGTTGTCTTCTCACAACTTAAGAGAGGACAAACGCACATTTTTTTTGCAAAATGAGACATTTTAGCTTGGTTCTAAACACTGGGAGTTTCTAATTTCAGCATGTCAAAGATGGGCTAAAGATTAAGGCTAGCAGGTTAGAATCCTGCCTTTGAGAAAATACAGCTTTTTCAGGGCCCTCTTGATTGATGGCTTTTTCCACAGTCCTAGAAATTTGATTGTGTCAAGAACTGTATCCCACTTTTTTTAAAAGACTCAGTGGCTTAGTCCTCACAAAGGCTGAGCAAAATCCATGACAGATGCATTCCTCTCCCTCAGTCATGTGGAAAGCCCAATTCAACACAATGGCAAAGCTAAGACAGACTGCCAGAAGGGATTCTGGGCTCCAAGTGTAGATGCGGCTACTTTCTTTCCAAAAGTACTCATTGCTTTTCCTAAGTGAACTGGTTACAGAAACCTGAAAGACCAATCAATATCCCAGGAGAAATGTCTAAGACAGGGACTCCAAAGTGGTGAGCAGTGACAGTTGTCCTTGACACTGGTTCACTCCAAGAGTACATATTCCGCAGTCCAGTAAGAGAGGGAGACAGACACAGGAAAAAGGTGTTCAGTGGAAACTTCCACAGGGAAAAACTAGAACGAGGAGCTCTGTTACCTGCTATACTCATAGATGGATTAACAAACAGAGGCCACCCTGGGTTACTGATGCAATACTTACCTGTGTGCAGGACTCATGACCACCTTCCTAAAAAACTGACGTACACAAGCACACCTTAATATTGAGGAAGAAAAATTCTGCTCCTAATGCACACTCAGAAACTCCCTACTCCACTGGTCACACTCCATTTCTAGGGTCTGAGCTCTCCTTCCCTGTTGCTTACCCACAGTGGTAAATTCCCACTCTTCTGTGTCTGGGACAGCAGATTGCTGTGGATTGTCAGCATGCTCAGCTCAGCAAGAGTCTGAGCCAGGCAGAACTTCTAGGAGCTATTACAATTTTTCAGGGTGTTTTTATGGTTTATTTTTCTTCATATACCAATTGCTCCTGCTCTAGGCATCTGGCCATTCCCAGTGGGCATATTGATATGAGTGTGTTCAAGCTGAATTAAAAGGGACTTGAAAGACAATGACTTCCAAGTGTTCTCCTAATACATGTTCTGACATGTATTTCCCTAAAACTAAAAATGTTGTTTTGTATATGAAACCTTTTGGAACAGAGTATTAACTAGTATTACCCAAATCCACCCTGCTTTAATTCTCACCACCTGTCAATTAATGCAGTGCACAGGTGGCTTCAGGAGGCAAAAAGTAACTCCTAATATAGGCAGAGGGATTAGTGGCAGCTTTCATTTGGACCTTTCAATAAGTCAGGCTTTGTTGGTCTTTTTTGCTGTACCACGTCTCCTACATTAAAAAGTAAGCCATCTTTCTAGTCCCTCAGCTTCACGGTAGAAACTGTGTCTTTCTTCATCTCTTAACTTCCAGAATGATTCCCATCTGGCAGAACATAGCTGACTTCCACAGAAGCAAAGATATGCCCAGCTTGCAAACTGGCTAAGATAAACATCAAAGCAAGTACCTGTTGGACCCTTTAATGTGTCACATTTTCCTGCTGATGCTTGAGGTGTTGGCTTACCTAAGAGCAACTAATTCCAGCAGCCAGTGAATCCGAACTTGTTCAATGCCACCATGTGGAACAGAAGAAATGTAGGCAAGGTTCAGTTCTTGGTCTTTGCTCAGGTCAAACAGGTCAGCACGGCTGTGAGGTAAAGGAGGGCTTCAGAAAAAGATGGACAGAAAAGAAACACATTGAATTATTAAATAACAGCTCCACTGGGCATGCAGAGATTCCTATGCCACATCCCTACACCACCTGCATGTTCCTGCATGGCATGAGGAGCACTGCCTAACATGAGACAAAGACAAAACAGAGTTGCAGGTTATTTGGGGCCAACTGGCTATACATGTTATTTGGCAATGCAGAATACAACCTGGGTGCATCTCAGCGCCATGCTCAAAGGAAAACCTTGCCAGCAATCACTGCTGTACAGACAACAATCCCAGGCAACAGTGGCCAGAGGAAATCATATCGTCACAATTGCCCTGTCTCTCAGTAACTAATCATAAAGGAGCTCACCATCTTTTAGTCTTTAGAGTGGAAGTCAGACTTGCTGACATCTGCAGTAAGAAAAATATGGGCTTGACCCTCCTGCTGAAGTTCATGCAATGACATCAATTCTTTGTCTGCTGTGGACCCCACTACACTTTTTAGAGGCAGAATTAGATGCTCCGAGCCTTCATATTCTTCACCATGTTCAGCTAACCATCAGAGAGCACAGGAGTGTGCAGTTTGAGGTTTCTATGTGTGATTCTACACGCAGTTTAACAGGTTCATGGCTATACAGCAACAATCATATCAACTGGACTTTGATGCCTACTTATTCCACTGAAATTAACATTACACTGTGGTAAATTTCTGTTGTTCCTATCTCCACATACAAATACTGCAAGATGGAGATCCCAACCCGACCCTTCACAAGTCAGCAACTTAGAATGCTGCACAGTTCACTGAGTCTGGGCATCCTTAGGGACTTTGATTAAGCCTCCTCATATTGTGCACATTTTGAATGATAAAGCATTTGTACAACAAGAAGGATAAAACAACACTGTCCCTCAGGCTGGGTAAAATACATGTGTCTTCACACTGCAGCAAGAGATGATTTGTGCTCTAACTACACGCCATATACAAACTGTTTAAGTCAAAAACTGTTCTAGTCTATGCCTTGCCTGTTATAGTCTGTCTCCTATGAGGTCAACCAGACTTCTGCTGACTGTAACTCAGCTGGGAAGAGTCATTTATGTCATCCTTGCCTATTCTGTACCCATCCACATAATCATCCTGCACCAAGGGCCCTATGGAATGCATCTGCTACTGTATAACCATCTGTGTATAAAGGGAGAAAAGCCTGACCCCATTGGACAAGAACTTGACACAATTGAGATACTGCCTATCTATTACCCCAACTCCTGCATCCTTACCTGAAAGTTCCAGTCTTTCCACAAACCACATCCATTTATAACGCTTATTATAAATTAGCCAGTATATGTGAGCCCTTCTCTGCAGTTTCACCAGCATACAAGGCACTTTAAAACCATCTCCATAAGACAGCTTCAAGTCACACAAGTGATACTGAGAAATTATCAGTTCCACTCTTACTAAAATGTATCAGCCATTTGGGTCTTTTTAATTGTTCCAGTAAATAAGGACAATGTTAGTGATGAGATTCTGATGGGGTGCTTTACCACTGCTCTGAAATTCAAACTGGCTTCCATTCAACAGTGGCAAAGACAATTATTTTTGCTTAGTCCATGTTGAATAAACACTCTGAAGTTCACACTGCAAAAGAGAAATTTTGCAGAATCTTATGATGGGATCCAAAAGAAAGCTGACAGAACAGTGGGTTTTGTTAGTGGTGCTATCAGTATCTATCCTTTCTTGTTCTGAGTGCAAAGGGCCATCCAAGAGAACTTCAAGCCTTGCTCCCAGGTTTTCTCAGCTGCTGATCCACAGCTGGGCACTTGCCCAGAAAAGAAGCTTTAGCAGCTGGAACTCAGTTGTGCCACTGCATGAGCTTTCAAGGGATTTTCAGAAATACTAGTGTTGGCCAGGTGTTATAAAGGAGTAACTGCTGACCCATGGATAGCCTCTGCTACTGCTCCTCTGTCTTTCGTTCACACGTATTTCACGTTTGCAGTTTTCCAAATTTTTTTACACAAAACCGTTACTGTTTCATAGGCTGCAGTTTAAATGGGCTAAACGTACTATTTTTGAGGCAGATTTCCATTAATGTTTCCTAATGTTGCAAGAAAATTTTAAAACAAAACAAACA
>VWYO01011419.1:0-11086 GCA_013400275.1 Rhadina sibilatrix
TCTGGAGGAAGAGATAAAGGTGATTCCTCCTCTCAGAGGTGCTCCAGTCACTTATGTGACTACTGAACCACCATGATGTGACAGGGAAAAAAATTAATGTAATTTGATTCATGTCATCTCATTCTAACTTTTACCTAGAGTTTATCCACTATTCCTTTTTTTCAGTCCCAGCTTCTTTCCACATTAAGTGCATGGTTGTCTCTTTGCATTGAAGCATAATCCAGTGTCCAGTTCATATTCAGTCAGATTTCCTGGAGTGTTTGTTTCCATGAGCTAATATCCTTGTTGCTGTAGGCCAAGAATGCCCTGGCCCACGCCCTGCAGTCTGCTCGCCACGACTGTGACCTGCTCAGGGAACAATATGAGGAGGAGCAGGAGGCCAAGGGGGAGCTGCAGAGAGCCCTGTCCAAGGCCAACAGTGAAGTGGCCCAGTGGAGAACCAAATACGAGACGGACGCGATTCAGCGCACCGAGGAGCTCGAGGAGGCCAAGTGAGTGGGAAAAGTGGAGAAAGGCTAGCAGAGATTAAGGTCAGAAATTCTTGGTCACCACTGTGTCATTGTCAGGGAGAAGTCAGTGTTCTCTTTGGGTTTGGGGCAATAGGAGAATAGCAAATAAATTCTGTAATGCACATGGTGTGGGAGAAAAAATCACAAGCAAAAATGTAGAAGACAGGGACTGGTAGAGAGACGCAATATAATATGTAGAAAAATGGAAGAGCAATGTGGACCACAGACTGTGAAATGGCTAAACATGCTTTTGAGAAAAGCATCATAGAACTGAAATATTTGCTGACTGTGAGATTCACATATCAATGAACTTGTTAGACATTCTGTTGTGAGAAGCCCATCAATCACAGGCCGCAAGTTCCCCTTTTCTCTTAAACCATGAGATATGTTTAACACAGGAAGAAGCTGGCCCAGCGCCTGCAGGATGCAGAGGAGCATGTTGAGGCTGTCAATGCCAAATGTGCCTCCCTGGAAAAGACAAAGCAGAGGCTGCAGAATGAAGTGGAGGACCTGATGATTGATGTGGAGAGATCCAATGCTGCCTGTGCTGCTCTGGACAAGAAGCAGAAGAACTTTGACAAGGTCCTTTGGCCACCAGCACTCCTGGCCAGAGCATGCCCCTGTGATGGCCACAGCCTGACTCACACCCCGTTTCTCCTCAGATCCTGGCAGAATGGAAGCAGAAGTATGAGGAAACGCAGGCTGAGCTGGAGGCCTCGCAGAAGGAGTCACGCTCTCTCAGCACGGAGCTGTTCAAGATGAAGAATGCCTATGAGGAGTCCTTGGACCACCTGGAAACAATGAAGCGGGAGAACAAGAACTTGCAGCGTAAGTCCCTGGCCCTCTGCTCCTCCCTGGCCTTGCTCACTATCAGCCATGATCACCATTGTTCATGGGTCTGAGCCTGCAGGTCTGCAGAGATGCCTGTCACCTTGCTGGGACAGGACCCTTCCCATTCTGCTCTGTGCCTGATCATGCCATTGCTCTTTGTTCCCACAGAGGAGATTTCTGACCTCACGGAGCAGATTGCTGAGGGAGGGAAGGCGATCCATGAGCTGGAGAAAATCAAGAAGCAGATTGAGCAGGAGAAATCTGAACTGCAAGCCTCCCTGGAGGAAGCTGAGGTAAAGACTTCTGCTGATAATTGATTACTTACAACACAGCTGGACAATTTCAGATAACATTTATGTAATTCTATGCATTGAGAATTGAGTGGAGGCATAGGGAGCAGGGTTTCTTCACACACCAAAAACTTTGAATCCAGGGGTATGCTTTTTGTTTTCCTTTCCTGCAATCTCAGACCTCTGGTTATTCATTATTCTTTAAAATAACAATTCATGTAAAGTTGTTGACATTGTTATTTTTTATAATTAACAGGGGTTTATACTTTTTTCAGGCCTCCCTGGAACATGAGGAGGGAAAGATCCTGCGCCTGCAGCTTGAGCTCAACCAAGTGAAGTCTGAGATTGACAGGAAGATAGCAGAGAAGGATGAGGAGATTGACCAGATGAAGAGAAACCACCTCAGAATTGTGGACTCCATGCAGAGCACTCTGGATGCTGAGATCAGGAGCAGGAATGAAGCCCTGAGGCTGAAGAAGAAGATGGAGGGAGACCTGAATGAAATGGAGATCCAGCTGAGCCATGCCAATCGCATGGCTGCAGAGGCACAGAAGAACCTGAGGAACACCCAGGCAGTGCTCAAGGTATGCCATTACAAACCCAGTGCTCACTGGTTTCTTATGCAGCTACAAATATTTCACTACTACAGTTCTTTTTTATGTAAATTTGAAAATGGAAAATAAGTGAATAGGAAGAATAAACTTCCCAATATATCGTATCTTTCTTTCCAGGACACCCAGATCCATCTGGACGATGCTCTCAGGACCCAGGATGACCTGAAGGAGCAGGTGGCCATGGTGGAGCGCAGAGCAAACCTGCTGCAGGCTGAAGTTGAGGAGCTCCGGGCAGCCCTGGAGCAGACAGAGAGATCAAGGAAACTGGCTGAGCAGGAACTTCTGGATGCAAGTGAGAGAGTTCAGCTCCTCCACACTCAGGTAAGTTCCAGAATTGAAGACATATAACACCTACAGTATTTAGAGAAGCAAAATTACCAAAAGGTCTGTTTTCCTTTTCTAAGTGTAATATAACAATTAGTCTTCAGCAGTCTACCATTGCCATTTATCAGTTATTTGTATTCTTCATATAAAACTGTAACAAATACATACATAAAAATAGGTAATATTATTTTTCTAAAAATGGTGTGAAGCAACTGGAGAAAAAATATGCTTTTTTCCTTGAATAGAACACCAGCTTGATCAACACCAAGAAGAAGCTGGAAACAGACATTGCCCAGATCCAGAGTGAAATGGAGGATACCATCCAGGAAGCCCGCAATGCTGAGGAGAAGGCCAAGAAGGCCATCACAGATGTGAGTTTGATGCTCCTGGCATTGCTGATGGTGAATGTACTCTCCCCAAAATATCTCCACTCCTAAAATGGCTTTGACGTTTTTCTCTGATCAGGCAGCCATGATGGCAGAAGAGCTGAAGAAGGAGCAGGACACCAGTGCCCACCTGGAGAGGATGAAGAAGAACCTGGACCAGACAGTGAAGGACTTGCAGCTTCGTCTGGAAGAGGCCGAGCAGCTGGCACTGAAGGGAGGGAAGAAGCAGATCCAGAAGCTGGAGGCCAGGGTGTGTAGGGCTGGGGTGGTGGCTGAGTGAGCGTGTCCTTGCAGAGACGTTGCCAGGGAAGCTGCAGGGATGGGCTTGTCCTTGCAGGTGCGGGAGCTGGAAGGGGAGGTTGATGCTGAGCAGAAGCGCAGCGCTGAAGCCGTGAAGGGCGTGCGCANGCCCCTGAAGTGTGACACAATCCTGGTGAAGCTTGTCCCAGTAGGGTCCTGAAAAAGGGAGGATGAGGAGCTCTGTGTGAGGCTGATGTGAGAGCAGTGGTGGGAGTGGGGTGGAGATTTGCAGCCCCATAAGGCTGACCTGCAGCAGGAGTGAAACCCCTGTCCTGTGCTCCTGAGCCCTGACTCCCTTTCCCCACACAGGAGGAGCTGTCCAATGTCAACCTCTCCAAGTTCCGCAAGATCCAGCACGAGCTGGAGGAAGCCGAGGAGCGGGCTGACATTGCAGAGTCACAGGTCAACAAGCTCCGAGTGAAGAGTCGGGAGTTTCACAGCAAGAAAATAGCAGAGGAAGAGTGAGAATGTCATGAGACAGCAAAGTGATCTGAGGGGTGCACAAAATGTGAGCCCTTTGTCACTTCCTTCTGCAACTAGGCTTTATAATTTGTCAATATCTAAAGAGCTTTGCATAAAAAGCGGTAGTTACATTTTAGTTCTGCAGTTATTTAAGCTTTGATTGTGTTGAAATAATTAATATTCAGGAGTAAACTGAATTTTCCGGAGTAAAATTCAGAAACTTCAGTACACCTCCACCTACAGTAAGAGTAATAGGCATGAGAGTGTTTCCCAGCAATGGAATTTTGATTTAAAGTTAGAAAAACTAAACATTAAATAAATAATGTTCTTTAGGAAGAGAAATTGTTAATTTGTGTTTTACAAACTTACAGGCATACATATCAAAAGGAACTGTTTTTATTTTCTAACACTGGAATTGAGAGCAATTCTGTTAACAACAACACCATAGAGAAATCTCCAAGTCTGACACCCTGAGAATACAGAGAAGCACTAAACATGGTGTTTCCACACTGCCAAACAGTGCTTCCTGTCCTCCTTTTGCAGCAATGCATGAGCTTTGTTGTACAAGGGAACTGAAAACTAGATGGAAAAAAGTAGCTGATAGACCCTGGCTTTTTTTTTTTTTCATCTCACATGGGGTAACACTGTAGAATATAATGCATGAGCAGGACAAAAATGAGGAAAAGCTGACCATGAGGAAGAGCAAGGCAGCAAGGATGTTGACCACCCCCAGTGATTCTCATCACTGCCCCAGTGGGGGCTGTGCAGGCTGAGCAGGTGGTGAGTCTGGAGAACACAGGTATCTCCACCCTGAAGCAGAGTGATGGTACCTACTGGGACATCACAGTGACACTCACATAGCAGCTTCCTTTGTCTGGAATAGGTGTTTGGAGGCAACCTACACAGCAAGTAGCAGTGCATTAACATACCATTCACTAGACCTTGGCACTACATTTTTTACAAGATTCTATAAGCAGATATGGGGAATGGTAAATGAGACTTGGCTTTGACTACCAGGACACTTACAGGTCTCTCAGGGTTCCTGGCTATTTCTACACCTCTAGATTTACAGGGAATACTTCAAAGAGCTGTGAAATGGCTGGGGAGGAGAGCTGGAGATACTGCACAGCCTTTTGCACTGGCCACAACAGTCAGTGTATTTGCAGCAACAGCTGTCAGGATTGGGAGGTCCTCCTCCTCCCAAACACACTGAGGTTTACACCCAATGAATCCTTCCATGTTACAACCAAATATGGAAGTAGTTTGCTAGGCAGCAGTTAAATATATTTAAGGCAAAGATGATGCCCTGTGTTGACTCTTGCGTCACTGTAAGTGATGCTCCTCAGAGACATCATCTCTATGTGTGAAGCTGTGAAAACTTCATCAGTGCCAGTGATATCTGGGCAGCAAGGAAAATAAACCTTGGGTACCTTTTTAAACCTGCTGACAGACTAAAAAATACCACAACAACTTTGGGGACCACATTTCAATGCCAAAACCCCCTGTTCCCTTTGGACAATATTACAAACACCCTCCAAAATGAACAAGCTGCTCTCACTGTGGAAGAATCAGGATGCTCTCAAAGCACCTGAAACTCTTGGGGCTCCTCTCTCACCTGTAAGAATTTATGGCCTGAGGATTTGTTACTAAATGCAACTCAGCTGATGAAAGGTGACTTGCAGGTTCCTAAAGAGACACCACCTTGGGCCAGAAGTCCAACTGCACAGGTGAGAGAAGGAGAGAAATCACACACACTGCCCTGTGCTGACCTGCCCTTGCCACCTGGAAAGCAGGGCTGGAGACTTTTGGAATTAGAGGGGAATATTAAAGGCATGAGTAAAGAAACCAATTTCTCCTCACTTTTGATTTGCTGCCTTGGCTGGAGGACAGGAGTCATTTTGCATCAACACCCTATTCCTGGAGTCAGGCTGCTTGTGATAGAAAATGTGCTGATGCTCAGGTAACTGATCTTGGAAAAAAACATGGGCCCATAACAGGCATAAAGAAACAACTCTCTGAGAAGGTTTAAAATAGATGCAGCTGATGAGCTCCACTGAAGCTGCTGCCCCAAGTGGACTATGGAGTTCTCTGACCTTCAACAGCTTGGGCATGGACAACTGTGTCTCCTGGGCATAAAAGCATCAGCACTTTAAGAGGCACTACAACATGGAGAAAGTATCTCTGACTTGAGGGCACAGGTTCCTCACAGAGGCTTCTTGCCAACAATTCAGCTTTGCAGTTCTCCAAGTACTCATTGTCTATGCCCTCAGCCCACAGCAACATTGCTTTGACCAGAAAGGGATTTCTTCCCCAATGGCAGAAAATAAGGGGGCCAAGGAGTGAAGGACAGAAAGGCAGGGGAAGCAAGGGAGAGAGAGATGGAGCAGGCGAGGGGGAGGAGAGGGAGAGCAGAGGACAAGTGGGTTGGGTAGATACTGTGAGAAAGAAATGGAGAAAGAGAGTGAAACACAGAAAATGACAGAGAAAAGACAAGAAGGGAGGAAGATACTGAGAAAGATGAGAAAGAAAGCAAATCTGATAAAAAAAATATTGAGATCGGAAGTAAGAAAATTCATGAAGAGGAGGGGAGAAAGAGACAAAAAATAGAGGTGGAAGGAAGGAACAAAAAGAAAAAGGAAGAGAGCAAACAATTTAGTATTATTTTGGTGTTGGTACCTGACAACCTGACTCTGGACTTAATTCTGCTGCTTTTGATCACTGCTCTTGTGAGCCCCCTGTCCACTGACCCATATCACACCCAATACCCTACAATGGGTGCCTTGCTAAGGAAAGTAAGAGTGCCTTGAGAAACAAATCTGTTCTCTGAATCTATGCTCCATCCTGACACTGCAGGAGGGGCAGGCAGGTTGTATCTGGTGCTTTCTCATATCCCAAGGCCTTGAGAGCAGTGATGTTAAACGAAAAGGCTGAAAACACTGAAGTGAGGCAGCTTGGGAAAGCAGAAGTGCTCATGGGAACTGGGAAGGATGAGGAGAATGTGAGACACTCATTGGAGAGTGCAGAGAATGGGTTCACACTGCAGGCTTTGCATGACATCTGACTACTTTGCAAGCTGCTAATACTTCTAGACACAGTGTCTAGATGTGGTGGTGTTCATGGCAGCCACACAAGTCAGTGCATTAGAGTATTAGAATTTAAGCTAGGCAGGAAGTTTTCTGATCCTTAAATGCTCTTGGAAATGTTCATAATTTCCTCCTCTTTTGATATTCCAAAACACTTTTTGATGTTTGTCCCATCCTGAAAGGTACCTGCCTCACTTAGCCAAAAATCTGGCCTCAGTGAAGAATGGACTATGTTCATACCTCCACACTGCAATACAGAACTACTGAAATCAAACAGGGAGATGCTTAGAATTAACACAGAGAAAAATCTGGTTTTCCTAAGAGTGATTTGAGATTGTGAATGAGCCCTTGTGGAAGTGAGAGGAAAACTGGCGTGAAAAACGTACTACAGCAAAACCCACAATAGTTCTGTGTGTAACTGCCTGAACCTTACTCTCTTGCAGGAGGTGTTAAAACTGTTTTTTAGCTCATAAGTAACATGTGACAATTCTTAAGAAGAGCACAGCCACATCTCAGACAAGGATAATATGTATGTTTCTTTAAAGCATGGCATTCAAAATCAAGGTTATCAAAAACAGATGTGCCTTTTTGGCAGCTGTTATCTGTCACTGATTTCAAATGCTCAACATGTTCTCTGATGTTTTCTGGGAGGAGCGGTCACCTTTTCAAAATTGCACTATCTTAGTAACCCTGATTTCCTTTTGATCCAGATCCTTCTCCACCTTCAACTCCTTCTCCCACCTGTTGCCTTTCTTCTTGACTGTTCCACCCAGACACCACCCAGCCTGCTCACCCCACACACCTGCTCTGTAACAGGAGCTCCTCAGCTGCTTTGGTGAGTGATGGAAAGGGCATCCTGAAGGTCATGTCCTCATCCAGGACCCACTCTCCAGGTCTCTTCCATGGATGCTTCCTGGAAAGACAGGAGGAGCCTAAGTAACTGTGCAACTTTGATACTCACTCAGCACCTGCCCAGGTGTTGTATTTTTGCCTCTGCTCCACTTCACAGCTAAGAGATGCTGAGATATCTTTGGAGTGGCAGTTTCTCTCTTCCTCCTCTCTCTTCTGAAATACAGAAATGTGAAACATTTTACATGCTCATGTGGCATATTATGCTATACCATTAAGCTATACCACAAATGCCTTGAAACAATTAAGCTTGAAGCAGTCTCAAGAGAGTACAACTAGGAAACAGAAGGATCTTCAAAGTCCCTCCATGCTTTGGTGCATGGGACAGGGCAGTCTTCACAAGGAAGTTCCAGCCCCAGAAATACTAGCTTACCTTTGCCACGGCCAAAATTTTCCCTGTACCCCTTCTGTACCTCTCCCCCTAAATATTTTTAAGATTCTGGGGGTTCTGTTCATCGACCTGTTTTACTCAAAAATCAATTAACCCTTCCAGTCTTACCTCACATGGAATTTTTGAACTACATTGCACTATGACACCACTTTGGACTAGACACTTTCTGCAGGGAAGCATGCATTTCACCAAATCCATGCACTTCATTAGATAAGAAGAGAAAGGGATGTTAGGTTAAGGAAAGTGTGTCCTACCATCTCCAGAGTCCAGTGCCCAGCTGCATCTTAATACTGGGAAGTGTTGGGATGAGGAGCCTTGCTCTGAATGATCAGTGTTTCAGCAATTCTGTTTCTTTGGTGCTAACATTCCTGGCAGCTCTCATTTTACACAGAGGGCAGCAGAAAAGCTGCTGCAGCAGGAGCTGAGCATTCCCTGTCAGAGGGCTCCTCAGGGTTCCACAGAGCACACTGATGCCTCCAGCATGCCCTGTCATACTGAGACCATGGCTGACAACAGTACAGGCAAGCTGAAAATCCCATGATGAATATTTTTCAAATAGTGTTGCACTGAATAATCCACAGATTCGTAAGATCTGACCACCTTTTTTCCCTTTATTCTTTCTTTTTTTCCCCCTTTTCCTGGAGATCTTAATGGTTTTCATTACTTGTGAATCACAGTTTAGTCTTTTGTCTGACGAGATTCACATCTGGCACAGCTGAGCATAAAGAAGAAAAAATACTGTTCATAGCAGAGGAATAAAAGTGTTTCCATTATAAGATTAGCAATGGCAGTCTGGAGGCATAATTGCTCTGTTGTTGACCATTCAGAGATGTGCTGTAATAGCAACAGTGCTGCACCAAGAATAATTTTTATCAATGTGATTTAAGAGAAAAATGAAAGCTGTTTTTGGAGCTAGCCCTAGATTACCAAAAATCCCATGGGAGTTACTTGTGTTGTTTTTTGGAGTTTTTTGGTTGCAATGAAGATTTCAAGAGCATCTAAAAAGCCAGCAGATGATCAGGGCACAGACCTGTGCAGAAAAGCTGATTTTTCACTAGAGAGCAATTAAGAGTGTTCTCACTGTTTGTTTGTTTGTTTGTTTTTGTTTGTACAATAGGTTTTGGAATAAATAGAAGAGTAGCAATGCACCAAGAATAGAGAGTACTCATCCAATATTGCTAAATGAATTAAAATCTGAAGAAACTGAATTACTTTCTGGTGCATATAAACAGTGCTTAAATCAATGCCAGGGAAATAGAATTTGCAAACAAAATATCAGGCTTTAAGAGGGACTCAGGAGTGAATCTGAGATTACATCCCAGCACTTGTAATTTATGTATCAATAAACACTGCTAAATAAAGAAGAAAACATGCTGCAAGTACCAACACAGATTTTGTAGAGTAAAACCAAAGTATGTGCAAAAAAATGTCACCATCAATGCTGGGTACTTCAGTGCTCAGTGGCAGCAACAGAAGCTTCCTGCCAGCTCTCTGGTTGAGGCCAGAACCACTCCAGTGCAGAGCTGTGCTCAATTATATCTAAAAAGATACCTAGCGTGTTATCATGGAAAACAGAATTTTCCATGGATGATAGCTCATTTCTCTACTTAGATGACAAAGATTTGTCCACAACACTGTTACTTTCATCCCAGGCCTAAGATCTTTCCTAGGACAATAGGATTTAATGTAGGCAGTTCATTTGTGAAGAAAGTTTGAAGTGGAAGCGACATGAGAGACTATGAGATGCCCTCTTTTTGGCATGGTTACTTCTAACTTTGTTCCTTTATTCAGTTCAGGTCCAGTATCAGAAATATCTGTCTTTCTCTACACAGGAGGGGAGAAGTTTGAGATAAGAATTTGCTTAACCACTATTGTTACCAAACCCCCTCAGAGACATTATCAGAAATAATCAAAATATTGGGTGTGGACCAGCTTCAAATATCTTCAAATCAATGTTACTAACATGATCAGGTATCCTATCCTGATTAGCCCATGGGAATGATTGGCAGGAATGAGCTCCCAGCAAAACAACCTCAGAAAGGATGTAGGTATAAGTAGGCCAGAGAGAAAGAAACTGAAAAAAAAAAAAAAAAAGGACACAGAGTCCCAGACTGTGGAGTAGAGTAATAAAATTAACATCACCTTAAGAAAGAACTTCAAAAAGAAAACATATGAATAAAGCAAGAATAGTGAATAAGACTCTCTATGAAATTAAATGTAATAGAAATTAAGGGGAGTAGTACAGTCTCTGGGCTGAATATCAGTGTAGGCATGCAGTGCCTTTCTGACTTTCTGACACCAAGACTGGGCACAGTGCAGCCACAGCACGAATTTGCAATTTCTATGCAATTTCTGCAAGCAGACAACATTATCACAAAAGACTTGGGGAAGAAAATCCATCGTGAGACCCATACAGGCAGGGCTCTGATTTCTGACTCACAGATGTGGGAATGGAGCAGGATCAAAGTGGACCAATTACTTTTCTAAACTGAGGAAATGAGCAATGTTGTATTTTTGGGATCAGGCACAAGTCAGATGTCAATCCACATCAAGAACAAGCCCTGTCTCCAAATGGCAGGAAGGGTCCTGCATCAGGAATCTATACACTGAAGTCAAGTCCAACAGAAGGGAAGGAATATGCAACCCCAGTTCATTTCCTCCTTTTCATTATCCAGCCATTTAGCCCTCTCTGAACAATGTGAGTGGCAGCAGCTGACCCACCATGCAGTACAGTTAAGCAGCAGCACACTTGTTCTCTGCTCTAGAAAGGCAAGCCTAGAACAATGGCAAATCTGGTGACAACTGCAAAGGAATTACTGCCTTCAGAGAGCTGGAGCTGCTGGAGCCCAGACATACAAACACTTCTGAAAAAAATCACGGGCTGCAGATTTCTGCAGGTTTCAACAAGATGTAACTCAGGAGCTTGGGGAGACAGTATTTTATACACAAAAAACCCACCAAAACCAAAAACAAAAACACAAAAAAAA
>VWYO01011419.1:11181-23249 GCA_013400275.1 Rhadina sibilatrix
AAAAAAAAAAAAAAAAAAAAACAAAAAAAAAAAAAAAAAAACAAAAAAAAAAACCAAAAAACCCCAAGAAAACACCAAAACAAAAACCCCAAACAAACAAAGCAATTGTTGTTAACAGACCAGTAAAAGAAAAAAAAATGCATAAATAATATCCATAAACCTTGCTTTGTACAATGGCAGTAGGTAATTAAACACAGGTTACCTGAAGAAGTGGGAAAGTCTTCTGATTCCTTCAGATATCCAACACCTCTCAGAGCTGCCTTTGTACCAGTCATGAGGAACACACCATGTGGCATGAGGAGACTGAGATCCAAGGACAGGTTTTGGGCACATGGAGTGTCTACACCCAGGTACCAGCAGGTTCCCCTTGTACTTAGGAGCATCTACTCTACTGAGTCATCCTGAACTGCCCAAGGGGAACATGGTGAGGTCTCTTGTGCCCTCAGTATTTGTGTGAGTGCTCAGCGTGCTCACCTGAGCACACCTTACTCTGATGTGTAAATCTGTGTATTTATGCACATATGTGTTGCACGTGTGTTCTCTGTGTGCCTGTGCCTTCTGGGAATTCTTGATTGGACCTGGACTTGGATCTGTGGCAGTCTTGTCTCTGTCACAGTGCCAGACTCAGTCTTGTTATCTGACAAGAAAAGCTCGGGAGCAAATCCTGCGTGGAAACTGCTGCTAAGGTGGAGAACAGGCAGGCACTGAGCACAGGGAGATAGGGAAAGGAGCTCTTCCCACCAGACAGCCAGGCTGCCAGCTGATGCCCTTCAGCTAGCAGGGCTGCAGAGGCCTTTGCTGCTCCAAATATTCTGGCAGTGTCTGAGACAACAAGGGAATGACAAACATATTTAGCAAGTTCCTCTGGCTGACCTGGCTGGGAAGGCACCGACCTCCCCATTTCTTTTCTGTATTAGCCACACGTGTTACTTGCTCAGTGCTGACAGGGAGGAAGCTTGATGGGAAGCAAATAGAGCAAAATAAAAGGGAGAGGAAACACCAGAATGATGGGGTTGTTATGAAGGTATCCAGCCCAATATGCCCTCAGAGAATTATCAGTAAAAGCCTTCTGCCACAGGCAAACCAGGCTTGTTTATTTGGGACATTTCCTGGCAGAAGACATGGCAGAGCATTTGGTTCAAGGCAATAGAAAATGCAGGTGTGTGTGAGAACCTCTGTTCATTCCCACAGAGACACACACTCTCACACTCTCTCCTGCACAGTTACATAGCCTAGAAATGGTTACTCATCATCTGCAATTTGACCATCGCAACACAAGGAACACATTTCCAGCATTTTCTTCTCTGAGTCTTCTGGCCAAACCATTAATTTCCCTTTACCTTTCTGAGAAGACAAAGCTGTCTTAGTATCAGCACCCAGCCTGTGCTCTGTCCTTGCTCTGAACTCCTTGCTCTGTGCATACCTCCCTGCTAACACACTGCCTGTGCTGGAAGCACCCTGAATGCTTTGCATAATGTGGAAACCTGATCTTCCCTGTTATGCAGATTAATAGATACCATGCCACAACCTGTTCCCAAACAACCCAAGCAGCCATTGCATAAGTGGATTGTTCCCTGGGCACTTTAACTGCCCTTTGCCACTGGCAGGATTGCTGCATGGACATCTCAGGTGAAGACGTGAGGGAACTGCTGCTTTGGCAAACTGCATGAAGCCCAGCACCTTCCCTGTAGCTAAATTCAAGTCACTGACAACCACAGCCCAGTATGGTCCAGTCTCTGTGGTACACTGTCAAGTTCCCAGTGTCTCCCTTTTCTGCAATACTTCTGTGATCAGGGAGCACATGCTGTTTTCTCTGGCACTGATGTATTCCCAGCTGAACAGAAGGAGGACAGAACTCATTTGAGCATGAAATAGGTTGATAAGTGAAATCTTCCATGACATTCAGACACGCAGTCTACAACTTTCCTCCATTTTTTTTTTCTGAGTTAGTGCCTCTGGAGACTCCTCATATTGAAGACTCAGAGAGCAGAGATGATGCTGCAAACACTTCTCAAGAGCCAAACACATGATGATCCCGGTTCCCTGTGGAAATCTCATGCCATATATGATACTTCCCTCCTGTTGTATTGCACAGGTAGGAATTAGTCCAACAGGATACAAGGACCCTTTTTCTGCAGTTCCACAGCCAATTCTACTGCCACAGTAGAAAATAATTTCAAATCCCAATGCAAAAGTAGAAGTGGAGAAATTGCTCTCTCTGAACCGATTTTATCACCTGATAAGAGGAAAAAAATTACTCTGTGACACACAGGAACCTCTTTTCTTATCAGAGAGAGCTATGAATACTGTTTCAAATACTTAAGTGAGAACTGGGATGACAAAACAGAAAAAAAGGTAGTGAATATGGCCATGGCCAACAGTGTCCATAGTTCTCTGCCGAAAAACTAATCAACCTACACAGTCACATAGAGATCCACTCCCCTGGAGGGCTTCAGACTCTGCACAGCAACAGCAAGGCAAATGCAGATCAGAAACATTAGAATACCATAAATGGTGTGGGACAGGCATATGTGGGTATGGTTGTGAAGAGAACTATCACTTTAAATAAAATTCTAACGTCTAAAACAAATGTATAAATCCCTGAGTTTTTATATTTGGCCCAGATCATATTCCCTTTGCAGCTGGTGGAGTCAAATGCTTCAGAGACCTCTAACCTCCCCCTCAAATTTTACAATGTCAGCGAAAAATTAGATTCTTTCTTCTGAAACCTGACCCCTGAGAGCACTGATATCAATAGTCTTAAAAATAGGCCCATCAGCTGGGGTCATCAGAGATGTGTTTGTATTGGAATTGCTAAGCCAAGAGATTTTCATACCAAATCAAACTCCAGTGGGTTTCCCCAGCATAGGCGAGTTCATTTTGAGAACCTCATAGGCTTTCTGTACACTGCAGACAGACAACTTTTTCAGCTCTTCAACACCAACAGGAATCAAAATGAGGAATATTTTCAAGCACCCTGCACTGTCCCCCTCACTGAAAACAGCATTCAGTGTCATCCGACACAGGCATCTGAAATGTCAGCTCTTGAAAATGCTCCGTCAGCCTTGGCCCCTTCAAGCTGAAGAGGAGGCAGCCAGCAGATGTAAGATACGGCCTGTAAAATCTAGATAGGACAATGAAAGGGGGTGGATGGATTGCTGAACTTCCCTGTACCAGAAGTAGGGGCATCAGGTGAAGTCAGCTGATGGCCAAACACAGAGGGACAGGATACTTCAAACCAGCCATTGTTATCAACTCAGATCATCACCACCAACCAGGTGGCCACTGAAGGTTTTCATTAATTCCAACATCTGCCACACAAATGCATTAGAGCAGAACCAGGTGTAGACTCCTGATCCCACATGCAACAAAGACATCAAGATTGGCATGTGCCTGAGCCAGGGGCACTTGAGGAATGGGGTAGTGTTTAGGGAAAGCCTCAGCACATCTGCCTGTTTCATACTTCCCATACTGTCCAGCCTCAGCCACCATCAAGCCACTGCCAGGACAATGCTCTAGGCTGGCCTTTGTGTCCTGACACGTCTGTCACAAGAAGCCAACAGGCAGCAGCAGGGCAGGGATGTCCCCCTTGCCAAGAGGCCATGGAGAGCCTGGAGCCCAGGTGATGCTATCTGGAGCCAGGACAGCCCTCTGTTTGCACAGGCAGTGCCAGCCACAGCCACTGCTTCTGGCTCTGGGCAGAGCACACACCTGGGAGGGGAAAAGCTCCTTGCATCCATCCCATGGGGCTTGAGCCACAGTCTCAGATGCCCACTGGGTTCAGGTGCCAATGTATGAGCACAGCACAGCTGGGCCTGCTCACAGCTGAGCAAGTCCCACTCGTGGGCTGCTGTGGGCAGTGGGACACACCAGCAGGGCTTTCAGCAAAGCTGCTGAAGTTTATCGTAGATCTTGGGTTTCTTCTTCAGTGCCTGGCCCATAAACTCAGTGTTAATGCTGTCTGATGAGACACAAGCTAACTTAGTGAGCCATGCTGCTATTGCACGTCTGTACCACAATCTGCAAAGTCAGGCAGCAATGCCTGAACCAGATGTGTGCTGCTTCTTCCCTGAGTAGAAAAGCCTTGCTGTGCTGCTTCGCCTGCTCCCTAGCTGGGACCATGAAATCATTCAGAACAGCTGAGATTTCAAAGCTGTTCAAAAGTCACCTAATCAAACACCTTATTCAAAGCAAGCCAAATTACTTCAGGTTGCTCAGGATTTGTCCAGCCACATCCTGCACACCTCTAAACATGGAACCTCTCTGGACACTGTTCCTGGCTTGGATCACTGTCATGATACAAAAAAATTGCCTTATATCTATTCTGAATTTCCCACATTCCAGCTTGTGTCCACTCTTTCTCACCATATCAGATAGCTGCAGATAGTAAGATCTCCCTTTAACCTCTTTTTCATCAGATGGAATAAACACATTTCTTTTAGCTTCTCCATATACATCATGTGCCTTAAACCCCGACATACTACTGTGGCCACAGTCTTCAGAAACCAAATTCTCACCCAGAACCGTTTGTGACCATGTTATTTTTTTGGCAGTTTTAAGGTGCCATTTTTTTTTTTAACAGTTACTTTTGAGCAAACACTCTTTCCTTCCACTGGAAAAGTGTCTTTCATGTATCTTTTTTTCACTGACAAGTTTGGTATTGACTACCCTTCACAGACAAGCTGGGTTTTGCTACTTCTTAAGTCAGTGGTTTCTAGACTCCTTTTTTTCATGCACCAATTCCAGCTGAAGTCTCTTTTTGTTGCCCAGACAGGCTTTTAACTGATGCATGTTATGCCCTCACAACCATTATAGAGTGGGAAGACAACTCTGTCAGCAGCATGGGAAGGACATTCCTTCAGTGGCCCTCAGTAACGGTGAGTGTGTGGAGCTGGGTGACAGGAATCACATGTGATTTGTGATCCCACTGGATATTGCAATCACCCTGTTGTGTTTGCATTGTGACTCTAGCACAGTGCTGTGTCATTGTGCTGAGTCAAAAGCACATGACAACATCAAACATCTTCAAATAAGTAAATCTGGTGTTAAGCATTAAAAACCCTTCACGTGTGGAATATCTAAAAGGACCAAACCTGGTTCCTGTCATCATTTCCAAGGAGGTGCTCACCTATGGATTTGTTGTGGGAGGTGGGTGAGAGTAGGTTGCTTCTCACAGCAGACAAAAAGGAATTAAGCTCTGGCATGACTTACTTTTACAGAAGAGTTAATGATATTGCTGAATCTGTATAGGAGGCAAATCCCTCTTGAAACTTATGTCAGCAAGAAAGAGTGAGAAAGAACTAATAAGAACTCGATGAAAGCCAAGAATTCCAAAGCACCGTATCCCAAAGAATGCCATGACAAATGCTGATCACATCCTTGGTTTTATCTGAGTTTATCTTCAACAGATCATAAAACTGCTGAGAAAGGTCACAGCCCCTTTTTTAACTGCACTCAGATTGGCAAATCTAAATCATTTCATCCTGCTCCCACTTCCTGACATACTACTCTGCTGGCAGGAGAAGTAGGGAAGGCAGTTAAGTTAATTGTCCAAGTGTCCTAGCACACCTAGTTAGATAGTTATTTTTGTCTTTGAGAGAGACGTGCTCTTTCCAATTAGCCCGCAAAGAAGGATTTTCACAGTAACTCAAGATGAATCATGGCTTGAAGTGAGAAGGTGTGAACAAGCTGCAGATTTGCAGGCTGGTGGGAGCAGGCAGGGAGGAGGAGATGGACAATGCAGGTTTTTTTGTGTATCTCAATAAGAAAGGTCCAACAAAGTCTGGGTTAATAAAACAGTCAATTGAATAAGATAGTGTTGTGAATGGTATTCTCCAGTTTAGTACTCCCTCTAAAACCATGTGCCCTTCCTCCCTCTCCCTCCCCTGCGGCAGGCAGGAGAGGGGAATTGGAAGCACAAAAGGCAAAGATCCGAGATTGAGATAAGGACAATTTACTGGAAATAGCAATGAGATAAGAAAACGAACAGTAACAACAACGATACTAATGACAGAGAGGACAAGAAAAGATATGATTCACACAGAAATCAACCCCTGACGATACAGGATGGGTCCCTCAGCCACCTTTACCTTTATCTTCTCCTCAGAAGAAACTCCCTTCCCCCACCCCAGCAATGATGTGAGGTGGTACAGAATAACCAGATTCTGAGCAAATATCTTCAGATGCTGGGAACCCCAGCTCCAGATGGGCCCAGGATGGGTTTTCTCATGGTGCACCACACAGATTCAATTTGTGGAGAGGCTTCCTGTTTTCAAGTCATTCATGCTACTACAATTACCCATAAAAACACGATTCTGTTCATAAAGGATGTCCACATCAGAGCTTCTTTTTGCACTTTTAGATACAGGCAAGACTCTGCAGGTGATGCAAAAACATTAGAGAGGGAAATGCTTGCAGGGATGATTTGGCTGAGTGTGCCCTACAGCTAAGAGATTTGTCATGCACAGCACAGCCCTAAGACAGTGCAGGATGGGCAGCACAGCTCAGTGTGGGCCTGGGGCATTGACTTCTCCATGTACAGTGGTCTCCTGGTCAGGATTGAGACATTCTACCCCTTGATTCAGACACAATTCACCTTTCTCATAGATATTTTAAGTTAAAGGTTATGTTAATAACATATGAAATTCTAAAATCCACAGGGCAAGGACCAACCGAGTAGGTATCACCAACTCCTTGAATGCATTTGTCTTACACAAGGCTCCAAAGGCAAACAGTCTCTAATAAGAGTCATTTTTCTACCCATGACCCCAAATCAAATCCCTGGCACAGATCTAAGATGAAAATTTCACTGAAAATTAATTGTAACTGAGGACTATGAAAATCAACAAATTCACAAATCTTTGCGGCATAAATAATTTTTGTAATGCGATAAAATCAACACTATTTTACCCCTAAGCTTAATATTATTGTGAAGGATAGTATGTAAGAACAGAAAAAAATGCAGAAACAGCACATCCAGCACTGGGAAGCAGCCAGTAAGCCAGGAGATCCAAAAAAAGATGGGAAAGAGATATCCCAAGTATCCCTAGCAAAATACATCAATACATAGGATGGGTGGTCATATCTCCACAAGTTGCAGAAAGCCTCATCCAGCCTACAACATCCATTGTCTTCGTTTCTAATTCCATCATCCTTAGATCTCTCAAGAAATGTAAAATGTCCATCAACATTTCCCACCTTCTGCTGTGCCCTCATTATCTGGTTTTGTGGTATATTACTCCAGTCTCTGAATTAACTTGCCAGACTGTTATTCAGTGGAGGCAAAACCTCCATGGAAACTTATTTCATCTACACTGAATGACAAGGAGATCACTGGATGTCCTCAGCAGAAGAAATAATTCTGTGATGAAATTACCATTTTAGTGAATAGGAATAGAGCAGTGTCTGTTGATGAGTTTGACCTTAGTGAGTGTTTTGTTTCTTTTGTTCCTGTATTCCATCTTGTCAAATAGGAAGGAGCAGGAGAAGGTGCTCCAGGCCCTGGGACAGAGATTTTCTTGCAGCCTGTAAGACCACTGTAGAGAAGATACCCACATGCAGCTCAAGGACTCAACACTGGAGGAGGTGGAAATTTCCTGGAGGAATTGCAGCCCTTGTTGGAGTAAGGAAAAAGTATGAAGAGGAAGAAGCAACAGAGAGAAACTGTTATGGATGTTGTATTCACTGCAGGAAAAAAAAATTAAAAATAATAATAGTAATAATAATAAATATATATATATAAGGTGCTATTTCCTGAACAAGGCAGATGAAAACCAGGGTGTAGAAAGTGGTCCTTTATTGTCAGGCTTCTAGGTTAGGAAGAAACAGAAAAACAAATCATTCCTTCTTGAATCTGTTGCCTTCCCAGATCAGTCCCATTACTCTGAGAGGTGAAACAAAATGCAAGCTATCAAACTGACAGAGAGGATGATATACTACAAGTGTGATCTTTGAACCAGTGCACTGGAATCCATGTCATCTTCTTTAATTAACACATGCAGAAAACCTAGGAGGGAAAATGAATTATGAAGACTCATTTTTTGCAGCTGCAACTAGACACCTAAACATAGTAATAATTATGTAAAAAGGGATATGGGATTGGAGTTTTCTTATGGCTATATGGCTCTCAGCTGGAAAGCTTTAAGTTCCCATACAACTCAGAAGTCATGTCAGCAGTAAGAGACAAGTTTATCAAAAAACTGCAGATTCATCTTGGAATTAATTTCATGTGATGCAGAAAGAACAGTAATGTCTATTCTTTGTTAGGGTATTACATAATGTATTAGAAGAAGAGGGAGAAAATCTCTCCTTTCTTTCTATCCCTTTACCCTCTTTTGCATGCCAGAGGATGATGTTATCCTCATTGACAATTCTACAAATACACAATATTAGCTTTCAAGCAGGTGTTATCTCTCCATTTATTTTTCAGAAAGACATTGGCAATCTCTTAAAAGAATACATGATCTCAGATGTTTCAGTCATACATGCAGTGTTATAAGCACACAAATATTCTTTAAAGAAGTGAGTGAAGAAGGCTGATCATCCTCTCTGACCCTTCTTACATTGCTTCAACCTCCTGATTTTGGAGATAAAATGTGAGCCTTCAGAATATTGCAGAGAAACACACCACATCCCAGCTCCATGGAAGAACTCTGAACAGCAGATCCTTCCTAATTCTTTGCAAAGGAAATGCAAAGCCTCCCAGGAATTCTCTGTATTTCAGTGGCATTTGTGTTTGTGCTTGGGAAGGCTGGAGAAGGACAGCCTGGGGTCTAAATCCCATTCTTGCACTTGGTAACCACAGCCACTGTCCAAGGTTTCTAAAATAGCAGGAGGTTGGTGAGTTAAAACTGCCAATAAACCTAAAAGATGAAAGATGCAAATTGTGTCCTTATTCCTGCTAGTGTAACCTCACAGAAATTTCTGCTGGACATACATCAGAGCAAACCAGCACAGCCAGATATGGAGAATGGCAAAATAATACCTTTAAAATGGCATTTCAAATCACAGTCCCTCAGTAATATTTCAGAAGGAGATAAAATATGTGATTAAATGTATGAAGCAAGGGGGATAATCCGTCTTATCTGATCTTTTGAAAGTACCCACCAAAAAGCTAAAGAGTTGTAAATAGGTGCAGTACCACCAGCATGATACGGTCATCCAGTCTTGAAATTAGACTATACTAGATTATTCCTATTCTTTATTTCCAGAATATTTCAGAATAGGTTGCCTCCAAAGCTCTTGTAATAATAATCCTTCTCACTACTGCTGAGTCCTGAGACACACAAATCTTATATGTCAAACAGCAATTAACTGGAGAAGAGAAGCCAACAATTCCAAGATCCAGTGTCGTGCTCTTTTTGCTGGACAGCACTTCCTCCTTCCTAGATTCCTAGTCATAATATTTATAGGAGATTTATTCACATAGCTAGGAAGACCTCAAATATTTCTAAATATATCCACAAGCACGAATGGGAATCATGCACTCAGTCAAGTTTGCCAAACAATGCTTTGCCAAAAATTTTTTGACCTAAGAAAGAGGAGGAGGGAATTGAATGTGCAAACCAGAACCTATAAAAGTGCTGGTAGGACAAGCCTGTTCTGTCTCTGTGGAAGGATTAAAGGTAAGAATAGGGACAGCTGGGTGCTGGCAGAATCCCACAGCATTCCTGCTGCCTGTGGAACTGCTTTCCTCAAAGAATTGTCTGTCTCAATAGACATGTTTCCTCTCTGTTGAAGTCACTAGCATGTCTTTGCCTTGTGACTTATTCTTGGGAGTCTGTGCAAAGATAAGAAAGAATTTGTCACTTCTCTTTTTCAGTATTGAACAGCTTCCAGAGTCAACTGGTAACACAAGAGGTAAGACTGATTTACTTACTCCATAGGAACAGACTCCAGGTTTGCTTTTTTATGCATTTCTAAGGCCATTTCCCATACCCTTTTACAACTGTGCACACTAAAGCAGTGCCATTCTACCTGGGCTGTGCTGTCTAAAAGAAAAAAAATTCCTTTCATAACTATGTTGGATGCATTTGTTTGGTACCTGCTGGGAAATAGTTGACCTCTTACACACAGAATTCTGAAAAGGAGATTGACTGTAAACAGAAATCCAGGAAAGAAAAGGTGAATGAACAGCACATGTATAGTTAAGATTTTGTCAAATCCCTCCAAATGTTTTTTATTGAGAAGTTTTCCTTTTTCTATACAAGTTAATATTAAAGGCTGAACTTAAACAGGAAAAGGCAGAACAACTGGAGAAGACAAAACTCTGATTTCTCTACAGCGGAAAAAGATTTGCATAGGCAACTCAAATCTCTGCTTCTGCTTAGTCCATATCTTCTCCCTGATGACACTCCATCCCTATAACTGGCACAAATTACATGGGCTGAAATGGGAAAGAGAGAAGGAATGCTTTCATAATTTTGATAAGATGACTTCTCTTGGTATCTCTTCTACTTCTGTTTGGTGTTTCTGCTGCATCTTTGATTACCAATGAATCTGCCAATCAATCTAATATTCTGCATAGCCTTCTAAAACACAGTGAGATCTAAAGAAATGAAAGTGTAAACTGGAAAAATGGAAAAAAACTTAAACTCAATCAAAGACGCCAATCATCTTCAAGAATAAAGTAAATGAAAAGACATCTAGGGAAAAAAAAAAGCAGGTAAAGCAGAAAAGAAGACCATAATAATAAGCAGAGCAGAACATTACAAAGCCGAAGGTGACTATTTAAAGGAAATTTCCCCCTTCACTCAGAACTGCCTCTCCATTTCAGCGCTGTGCCTTGCTGCACGCGGTAAACCACAGCCATGTCTACGGACGCTGAGATGGCCATCTTTGGGGAGGCTGCTCCTTACCTCCGAAAGTCAGAGAAGGAGAGAATTGAGGCCCAGAACAAACCTTTTGATGCCAAGTCATCTGTCTTTGTGGTACACGCAAAGGAGTCCTATGTGAAGAGCACAATCACGAGCAGGGAATCAGGCAAAGTCACTGTCAAGACTGAAAAGGGAGAGGTGGGTAAAGGGCAAAATTTACAAACAGCAGTTCATTCCCACTCTGGATCTTAGCTGACATGCACATACTTTCCTGCTTTCTGACAGACTCTGACCGTGAAGGAAGATCAAATCTTCTCCATGAACCCTCCCAAGTATGACAAAATCGAGGACATGGCCATGATGACCCACCTGCACGAACCCGCTGTGCTGTACAACCTCAAAGAGCGTTACGCAGCCTGGATGATCTACGTAAGTGGCAGCAGCAGCAGCAGCTTCCTTTGGGCAGCCTTGGGAGCTGCTGGGCCAGGCTGAGGGGAAGCCAACGTGCTGTGTCCCTTCCCCACAGACCTACTCGGGTCTCTTCTGCGTCACTGTCAACCCCTACAAGTGGCTGCCGGTGTACAACCCCGAGGTGGTGTTGGCCTACCGAGGCAAGAAGCGCCAGGAGGCCCCTCCACACATCTTCTCCATCTCTGACAACGCCTATCAGTTCATGCTGACTGGTGAGTGCCTCTCATCCTAAGCATCAGATCACAGGTGTTCTGCTTTGTCTTGATAAAACCTTGTCATGAAAAATGAAATAGGATAACGTAGTGCTGCTAGTTTTGCTTCTGCCCTTTTTATTCCTTTCTTTCCTTGTGCTATTGAGTTCCAAAGTGTTAACCTTGGTCAAGATTCCTTTGTCACGGGTCTTTACTCTCTCTTTCTGTGCTGTTCTAAGAGCAGTCTGTGTAGCAGAAAATTAAAACAGTTTACTGTATTCAGGAGAAACAAAAGACTATAGAGTAGAACACAGAAACAGCATGTGGTTCTTCAAGAGTTTTCAATGTCCATGGCAAGGCATGATAGAATAACAGTATGTCTTATGCTGGAAGGAATTTTAAAATTTCAAGAGCCTTCCCTATAACATTTGGAGGGACAACTGTGAATATGTTTCAGGAAAAGTGTACAAATGCAAATTCCTTTGCAAGGAATTGAAATGGAGAAAAAGGTTTAGGAGTAAACAAAGAAAAAAATGTAGGTTTTTTGTTTGTTTTTTTTTTTTTCTTTTTTTTTTTTTTTTTTTTTTTAATT
>VWYO01011422.1:0-48555 GCA_013400275.1 Rhadina sibilatrix
GAGCTGGTCTCCTGGCCCATTCTGTTCCCGAGGCCTGGGGAGGTGAGGGGGGAGCGGGCGGCAGCGACAGCGGCGGAATACTCTCCGGTCCGGGCCGGTGGGTAGCCGCTGGGGCTTCTCTTTGCCTCCCCCGCCGCTGCCGTTCCCAAGCCCAGGCATGGCCGGGTGGCACCCCTGCGGGCAGCGCGGCCTCCCGGAGCCGTGGGCCAGCACGCCCGGCCCGGCCGCTCAAAGGCAGCGGGGCCTGCCCGGGCCAGCCCAGCCCTCCGGGAGATGTTACCTCAGTCCCTCACCCGGAAGAAAGAGAGCCCCTTCTCACACTCTCAGCTTTATATGAGTATTACCCATAAGTCGTATTCTACTTTTCAGTGGTCAAACCACCTGCCAATTAAAAAACTGACTCCTGATTGAACTGTCTTTTCTAACACGATTTAAACTATGTTAACAGATGACAACTGAAAAGCCTTTAGGCTACACCTTGGGCATGACAAGAGCCTAACCAGGGCTACACCCAAGGTCGACTTAGAATGGTCACAAAATAGCTGACTGGTCACGAGGTCTTACATTTTTATAAGTTTTGGTTCATTTGCATACTGGGGTTTAATTTTCCAATTACAGCTTCAGGTTGTGAGGTGTCCCATCCTTCTTGTTCCTCCCTTCAGTCCACTGGTGTTTATGCTTTTGAGCCTGAAAGTCATCCTTAGTCTTCAGCAGGAAAAGGATTTGTTTTGTCTACCTACTCTGTGAAGAGAGCTCACTAGCTCTTAATATGAGGCTCAGAACTACACCCCTAGGCAGCACAGAATCTGAAAAACAGGAAAGCTAAAACTTAAGGCATCATCAGCATTTATCATTTTATTGACTAATTAATCTTCCCTCAGATACCTTTTTCCCAGCTGGCAGGCCCAGTCTATGTAACTGCTCCACAAATGGAAATTATTCCCTGTGTTTGATCGTCTTTCTCTCAACCTTTTCCAAGTCTGTCTTGGGGGAAGGTGGGTGGAGGTATGGGATGGACAGATGGAAGAAAGATGACTGACCAAAGCTGGAGCATCCAAAATGTGGGTGTGAAAGGCTACATTGTGAAATCAGTTTCTGTTTTGTTCTTTACCCCTTCTCTAATAATTTTCAGTTACTGTTCTGTTGTTCTAAGCATTAAGCTGATATTTTTATCTATCTCTAATAATTCCAAAATCCTACTCCCAAGATTATTATTTTGCCTTGAGGCCATCATTTCATATAAAAATTTGTGAATCGTTGCTGCACTTTTATTTATTGATTTTTATCTGCTGTCTCACTGCTTTACCACTCAGCCTTATAACATCTTCTGCTGTGCCATAAGGAGAATCCTGCAACTACCTCCTCCCATCCTTTGTTTTTGCTGTGTGTAGGGACACAGCCCCTTTCTTGGGATAAAGCTACAGGTGACCACTTACATCCCTCAGGCTCTGTGTTTCCCTGCCTGGTAGTTCCTGGCCACATATCAATGCTCTCTAGTTTTATCTTGACTGGGCAGTTGTCACTAATAATTGCAGGCAAAATCAAATATTCCAATCAGAACTTTCCCTGCATAAATTAACAGGGAAAAAATGATAGTACCTTTACAGCTCTATTGTACTGTCACTCAGGGCCACAGCTTCCTTCAGGGCTCAACTTTGCTACAAACCAGTGAAACTACTCTGCTGTGATTTTATATTAATTACTGCAGGTCACTTCTCACTTATGATGTTTTAATCCTTTACTGATTCCTGTTTCTGCTGAAACAACTGCTACCTGTTGTTTCCCTAGTCTCCCAAACTGAACTTGCAAAAGGATTTTATGTAGTTGTGTCAGTATCCAGAGCCAAAAAATAAAAATAATCATAACCCTTTAAAAAAAAAAAAAAAAAGAGTAAAAGTTATCATCCACCACCCACCACCATTGTATCAGAATCACTGAAATTTAGGACAGAGGGCATTATCTGTCTATACAAAGCATCTCCTATTAAGTTGTCTACACTGACATGATAATCTTCCTAATTAGGTTATTCCATTCCATCTCTTTTTATGGCTCCCCAGTCTGTAGTACTTTTATGAATAGTTTATCCTATGGTGTACTTATTCATTTGCTTCCACAACCTAAGTGGCATAATTATCTCAAAGATTCAATTAAAAAGTAATCTAGTATGAGGTAGGATTCCCAGTTACTGAGTGTGGGAAAGACTCCTATTCTGTTCTTACTGTCTTTCATCTCAGACATAACTGAATCAGTCTTTCTCCCAAATAAAATCCAGCTTTTCATCCCTGTGGAAGAAGGAGAGAGGTCATAGGGACCTATGGAGAACCACATATAGTGATGTCTATTTTTACCTCCACTTTTTTCTTTAAAGATAAAATTAAATTTGTTGTACACTCAAATTGCAGCAACTATGTGCACTCCCTTATAGACAAGACATAAAAATAAATTATTTTCATTGCTGTTTATCGTAATTGAAAATGTTTTTCTATTTTGAGTTCATTAGCCAGGCCTTTACAAGTGCATTAGAAGTAAAACAAAATCAATTTACCTTTTAATTCCTACAAATGTTTCACTTTTTAAACTTTTAAATGGGTACCAACACTCTTTTAGAAAATGTCAGAACATTCTGAAGGTATAACTCTGTAATTTAATATTCCTAATTTAAAACTCCAGATATAATTTCCAGGGACAATAACTGTGAACAGTGTGGGGGCTTTATTAGTAGTCTGCTTTTCTTCCAGGGAATTATTCACAATAGTTATTGTAAAATCAGGCTTTTGAAACTGGAATATTTTCCATTAATGCTGGTAAATTAGTGGCACTAGAGAATGATTTGGTTTGCCCCATTCAGTTTTTTTTCCCGAGCACAAAAACAAGTTTTATGTTTTAGCCTTTTCAATTTGACATATTAGGTGCCACTGAGGGTACACACCTGCATTAGTCTCATCCACATGTCTTCATTATACCCAGATTGCTCCTTTTGCAGTGAATGTGCAGGATTTCTGATCAAAATGCCCATCTTAAGGAAGCTTATTTTGAAAAGAATAAGCCATTGCACGGTGTTTTTCAAAAATGTTTTAATGAAATATTAGTCTATCTCTCTATGATTGCTATTTTCATGAAAGAAAGTCTTCGATCACCCAGCTTTTCTCTCTAATAATTATTGGTTTAAGTGTGTGTATGGAGTAATTCCTGGGCATTTTCCCAAATCATATAAACTTTTTCCTTAATAGATCTGAAAATAGGCATAATTTAAGATCACAAACTACTTTCCAGATTAAAATATTCCCAAAATTGGATCATTAGTGAAGAAAAACAAAATTTAATTTCTTTGGCTTTTTTAATAAGGAATTTATTACAGATAGATTTCAGACTGGGGCACAGTTCGATGAGAGAGACGGACTTCAAGCCCTTCTGATGTTTTGAGACTGAACACAGCATCAATAAAGATTTTGTGGGATTTGAAATTAATTTAATGGAGTTTTATACCCCTGGAATGAGAAAATAAGTCAAGAAGTTTCATGCTCTTCTGACATCCCACCTCGTCTCCTGACTTGGCTTTTGGAATTGGAGCCCTAAAATTTTGCGTGCAGGAGTTCGGAGTGCTCAAAGCCAGTGTACAACACGTTGCTGTCTAGGAAAGTGGAAACACTTTTCTTGGATATCCATGCAAACAGGGACATTTGAATATCCATTCATTAAAATTATATAACTACTGGTTAAAGTTTAACGAGTCAGCCTAGGGATGTTGCTGTGCTGGAAGAAATTTCATAGCAACAGTGCTTCAAATATTTACTTCCTTATTGTTTCCTTGCCGTTAATAATGGAATACCTGAGAGCCTGTTTGCATTACTCTCCTGATAAACAAAGCACGTTCATTTGTAGATTTAAGTGGGCAACTTTCTCTGTTGTGAGCTACCAGGGATTCCAGCTATTTTTATAAGTCAGGGAGAAATTTGTGTAGTTGTGGAAAAAGTTTCATATTATTTATTTCATAAACTTGTTGCTTTGTGTCCCATATCCAAAAAACGGGGAGTTGGGTTTGCTCATCGAGGGCTGTGTTATTCCTGGTGTTTGAGATCGAGTTCCTGAACACAGATTTTCATGCTTTAGGTGTCAAAACAGAAGTGGGCTCATTTAAAGTGTTGTGAAGGTTTGCAGCACCACCGAGGTGAGCAGAGAAACCCTGGCACCACTCTGGAGCTCCCCGCTGGTGAGAGGACACTGCGGTCAGTGTAAATGAAAATGATTTCAGAGTGTGAAGACACACATCCGTCGTCTATCCTGCACGGCGAAGTGGAGGGAACCCTCCAGGAACACAAGCCCAACACCATCCAATTCAGCGTGAGACTCTGGCACCGCTGCGGGTGACGCGGCTACCCCACTGTGTATCCCCCAGTCCGCTCCTCTCCCAGGCTCGACGCGTGTGCATGCCCGTGCCAGAGCTCAGGGCGGGCCAGCACCACATCCTTTCCCCGGGGCCAGGCGCCTCCCGACACTCCAGGATCCCTGAGAAGCCGAGCAGCGCCGGAAGGGGGCAGCTATGGCCCCGCCCCATCCCCGCGCATGCGCGGCGGCGGCGGTAAGATGGCGGAGCTGGAGGGGTGAGTGCGGCATGGAGGGAGGGATGCAGGAAATGTGGGATCTGCTTTCATCCGCGGGCTGAGGGCGGCCGGGGGGCGCGTCGGGATGTGACCAGGTTGTTCCACCCGCAGGCCGAGGCGGCGGATCCCGCTGGTGCCGGAGAACTTGCTGAAGAAGAGGAAGGCGTACCTGGCCATCAAGGCCACCCAGGCCAAGCAGGCGCTGCTCAACAAGCGCAAGGTACGGCGGGTCCCAGCAGAGCCTGGTCCTGCACCCCAGCTCGTTCTCCGGAGGAGGGAGTTGCATTTCCTTGAAATTCTTAGGAAATGGTCCGAGTGGTCGGGCCCCTCAGTGACGGGTGCCCGAGCACCGTGGCTGGGCAGAAATCATCTTCGGGGCTCCGAGGGGGGCTTGAGTCCCTCAACATCTTTTTCGTATATCGCTGAGCCTTGTAAAAAGGACAGAATTTTGCAGGTTATTACACCGAAACAGAAGTATGCGGAAGACTGTGAGTTGTTCCTGTTGGATCAAGTGTTTGCAGTGGTGGTCAGGTGTTTCCCACATATGGGAAACTGTTGCTTTGCTGAGTTGTCTCTGCTGCCTTGGGATTTCACTGTCTGAAACTGCCTTTGTGTTGTCACCCTGCATGGAAACCGTGCTTTTCTGAGGGTGCATTTGGAGTTATTTATCTGTTAGAGCAGCACAGGTCATACTGAAGCCTTTTTCTGTGTGTGGGGTGGCACGTGTACTAGTGCAGACTTGCCCTGTGCATATTGTGCCATTTCCAGACTGGCAGAGCACAGGAAACCTTTCTAATTTCAAATCTGAGACCTGTTCTGCTGTACCCCAGCTAATATGGTAGGTGTCTGTCTTAAAGGTTTCCCAGTGAATTTTGTGGGATTATGTGCAGAACTCCTGCCATTTTTGTTTGTTTATATTTTAAAGCATCAGTGGCTTGCTGTATTTGCAAGGTAGAAGCATAAGAAATAACATCAAATAGCCACTCCTTCAGATTCTCGTTAGAAAAAAGGATCTTAGTGATGAGACTTTGATTAGGTCTGCCTGCTTTGAAAATTCAAAGCAATTTCATGGGTGATTTACAAGGTGAAATAGAACAGAAGACACACAACATTAGGTTCATTAATTTAAAATGGCCTGCTAATTCAACCAGTAGAGTATCTTAAATATAATTGTGTAATGCTGTGCATTTTCAAGTCCTATTCATATAGATAATACTATGACTTAGCTGGATATACTCATTTCTAAGCTAAGGAGAGGCATTTAAACATCTCTTTAATTTTAAAAAAGGGCTTTACATTTTCTAATCAAGTGAGCCAGGTGTTCTCTGTTTAAATTAGCAATACTTAATAGTTGAATGTTTGGATTTTTTTTACATGTGTGCCTGTATAGAAAAGGACTTCCAAAGCAGATATTTTCTGTTGGAGGGTAATTTTGAGTCACACCAGGGTATTGCTGTAGCATCTGTTTCGCTCACATGTTGCTTCTGGCTTTCCCAGCCATTGCTGAGCTGTGTGCCTAGAAGTATCCTGAGTCTTGGTCTGTTTTCCCTAATTTATATTTTTCCTGCGGAAAAACTCTTTGTTCGCTGTTCATAAAGAATAGTTGTGTGTAAATTCATGTGTTGTCCTTCACTTCTGTCTCCCTTGGGCTTAGATAATCAAATTTATTTTCTTACTGCTTCTAAAGCTGAAAGAACATCATTCACTACTTCTGCATTTCATTTGGCCTTTCTGAGACTTTTGGAATGGGTGACACTTCATTTTCCTTTTGTCTGTAGCAGCAGAAGGGGAAACAGATCCAGTTCAGGCGCCTGGAGACCTTCGTCCGGGATTCATGGCGCAAACGCCGGGATGACACCCGGCTGAGGCGCATGGAGCAAAGGCCTGGGCAGGCAGTGGCACCTCAGGAGTGCAAACTGGCCTTTGTTGTGAGGATTGTGGAGTAAGTAAGAACCTTTCCTTGCTCCTTCCTTTATTGCTGCTACCCTTTGTTGTGTCATTTCTACACCAAGGCAGTGGGATCAACCCAGACATGTCTTCTTGCAGGTGATCTGAGACCTTTTGTTGCTGTATTAGAGAAATGTGGTTACTAATATTTTTTTTCCCCCTCAGTATTAAGGGAGTGACTAAGAGGGTAAAGAGAGTGATTGAGTTGCTGCAGCTGAGGAAGAATTACACTGGGATATTTGTGAAGCTGAGTCCACTGTCGCTGAAGATGCTGCAGATCGTGGAGCCTTACGTGGCATGGGGGTACGTACCCCTCCCGTGACTTGGGGGTCATTGGATTCTCTAGCTGCTCTCACAGATCCATTACTTCTCCTGTAATGGTCAAAACTTAATTAACTTCGTATCTAAAACTTGTTAGTGTCCCTTTTCTCATTGTTCTTTACATAACTTGGTTAGTTTCCAACCTCTGCACAGGAAAGTGGGATGGAGCTTCTTTCTGTATCATGTCTTTGTTACTGAATCTGATTTTTGCTTTTGCAGACAGCCTAACCTGAAATCTGTACGAGAGCTCATCCTGAAACGGGGCCAAGCCAAGATCAAGAAAAAGAGGGTGCCTCTGACAGACAACATGCTGATAGAGGAACATTTAGGTGAGGAAGAGGGTGAGAAAATTGAGGAAAGAGTTAGGCATTGGGAGTTTACAGTCTGACCTGAAAGGGTGAGGAGAGACGAAATCTTGCCAAACTGAAGAAGTGGCAATTCTGGAGCAGTGTGAGATGATGCAGTTGAATGTGTCTTTTTTTTTTTTTTTTTTATCGTGAGGGGGCTGTGGTATCATTTGCCTGGAAGACCTTATTCATGAAATCTACTCAACTGGGAAGTATTTCAAAAGAGTAACCAGCTTTCTGTGGCCATTCCATCTGTCGGTGGCTCGTCATGCCTCGCGGAACCGAGTGGGTTTCCTCAAGGAGATGGGCAAGCCTGGCTACAGAGGTGATGCAATCAACCAGCTCATCCGTCAGCTCAACTAGTCAGGTGAGCAGTGCCTTCTGGGTTAATTCTGAGGCTTACCTTCATTCCCTTTCCTAAGGACACCCACACTGCCAATTGAACATGAAGGGGGTGCTCCCTTGGTTTTAACTGTCACTCTACAAAAGTGACCTCAGAGTAGGGGATGCCAGTCAAGAGTGGGTCCCATTAGGAATCAGCACATGCTGTTGAACACCTCCATGAAGGCTTGGTTCCTGGGAGATAATATGACTTTTTTGTTTATTTTCTTCCCTATTCTGCAGAGTTTTTGTGAAAACTTCAGGATCTATGACCTATTCCTTTTCACATGTACCTTTCATGGACATAAACTACATTCAGCGATCTCTGTGCAACTTTTATTGACTGCTGGTGCCTCTGTAAAAGAAGAAATACAGAGATGATGATGGAGATAAATTGTGGTACAAGAAAGCTTCTTGGAGCAATTTGACGCTTGCATCTCTGTAAAATAAGTGGTTTTTATGCTCACTACTGCAGACTTCACTCTTTGAAGTGCACCTCCTTCCAGGGGCGAAGGGGTACTGCAGTCACAATTGTGCTGTCAGGCAAAATAAAACATCAGGGTGTTAATCTGTTACTGCAGCATTAGCCCTGGCAGTGAATAATGTAACTTTTTAAGTACCTAGATTGTATTTATTTAAAAAAAATATGGGGTTTGTGCTCAGGATTTAAAGAGGACTGCCTTCTTTTTTTTTACTTCTGCTAAAGAATTAATTTCCTGAAAATAGGAAAGCCCAAAAAGGTTGTAATACAGTCATGGGTTGGGATATATGTAATAGATGTTTTTTAAATAAACTTTTGAAATTACATTATTATAACAGAAGGCCCTACATCACTGGAAAGAGTGAAAAAAACAGAGTTAACCACTCAAATTAATTTAAGGAAGAAAGTGAACAAAACCATGGCAGTCTGAAAGTTCTAGGGTTTTAAATCCCTAATTTCTTCTACAAAAATGGGTAAGAACACAGAAGAGTCCAGTGCTGTTTAACAAATATGGAAGGCACTGTGCTTAGTCATTAGTTCACTGTGACGATTTAAATTCTTATGTGAAGACTTGGGTGGGAGCAAACTGTTAATCCATGGATGGATTTCGTATGGACTCCACACCACTTGGAGACACAGGAAGGAAAACAGTTAAGTAACAACACAAGGAGGATGCCTTTTGGGTGTTACTTGGGTGAAAGTTACAAACTAGGATATAGCATTCATAAAACTATCTGAAATATGAAGGACTGCAGACTCTGAATTAGAGAACACTATAAAACTTGAAGCTTTATTCTGTAAAACAAGAATACAAACATAGAAAATGCTGGACAGACACTACAGATGCACACAGAACAACTCCGTCCATAGAACTAGAGCCCAGTGGTCATTAAAATACAAGGCTTCATATATTTAAGTTTTCCTGATAAACAGCTGCTTCCATTGTAGAGAGGTACAAGAATTGCTTGGTTGATTCATTTCTGGTAGTAAAACAGCCCAGGCTTTTAACATGAGAGCTGGCACACGAGAAATGAATTTTCTTAGTTGCTACAGAGAACTTAAGACTGCTAACAGAATGCAGTTTTAAAATAATTCTAAAATACAAAATTACAGGATCTGAACACAATTCTAGGAGCTAATCCTAGATTTAGGCAATTTTTCTAGCAGAGGCAGTGGTTTAACGCACCATTAGTTTTGCTCATAGAGTATAGTAAATATTGAACTATGACCCTTAATACCTTTTAAATTTTTTTAAAAATGATGCCAGCTTAGTCTAGTGTCACATCACAGACAGGCATTTTGTCTTTGTGTCACACTTCATCAAGACGACAGTAATGATGTATGTGTTCATGGCTTAGCTGCATGATGAACAAAAACTATACAAGGTGACAGGATATTTACACACACAAAACTTGCCCCTCCATCTTAGGGAACAGAATCCTTCTTGTAAGCCACCATGGTGTTGACTTTGTGGATTGTAGTAGTGAAGGAACGCAGCCGAACCTCTTCTGAATTGGCTATGAACTGTGGTCCTGACTCTTCCCACTTTTCTGGCACTGCTAAGTCTTTATCTGTGTATATCAGCAAGTCAAAGGCACCTGGGAACAAGGGAGAACATAATGAGATGGCAGGTTTGAAGTGCATGTTCTAGACCTTGAAACAAAGACTAAGGTTTTCAGAAGTTACACTGACACTAGTTAAGTGAAAAAAAAAATTAGTTAAAATAAGGCCATTTTAGTTTTCTCAAGTGAGTGGCATAATTTTTTTTTTTAAACATTAAAATGCTGTGGAGCTGAGCTCTATATAAGACTTCATATGAACAAATCATTCATGAAAACTTGCATTCCTTAGGGTGTACATACTAATTTCCTCAAGTTTCTTCAGCCACCCCAAGTTCTGTCCTGATCTCAAAGTGTCTCACAAATGTACTGATACACAATATGTAATAATTTAAAAAGCCTCAGAAAAACCAGGAAATAACTTCTAAAGTTGGAAAGTTACTCAGGTTTTTCAAAAGCATTTGATTCCTTTAGGGCAGTTAAGAATACTCACAGGCAGATTCCAAGAGTGGCAGGAAGGTTACTGTGGCAGTTATTTGTCTGATGACAGAGCGAATTTCATCCTGAATTGCCTTCTGAGATTTCTCTCGTGGTCCACTGGAAAAGTAAGAAAACTCTGGTAAACCAAAGAAAAAACTTCTGCTGTGCTGAGTTTCCTCTAAGTACAGTTCTCTTTGTTAAGCTCTGGTAGTCTGTTTGCTACATTATCTTTAGAATAGTAGTGGCACTTTCAAGTCCTTAGAAAAGTTAAGTGATACCTGGTCTCCCTTTATTGTGTTTGTGTGTTCAATCATATAATGACTGGTTTGCAGACTGTAAACAGAGGGCAGGGCACTGAGAAAGGTTTGAAGGAAGAAGTCCATGGCATTGATTCTGTACCTGCACTGGTACTCGGGAAAGGGAAGCACGGGAGTGGAGCCCTCGGTACTCACTTGTCATCCTTTGCAGTTTTGTCACACTCGATATCAAACTGCCACCGCTCCAGGACCTCGCTGCTCTCGATGCTGGAGATGACCACCACCAGCCGCTGCACGATGCACTTGTACAGCCACTCTGCAAGAAGCCACGGCAGTCACTTAGAGCGCGAGAAGCAGCGACAGGGACACCGCAAAGAGGGCCCCGCCGCCGGCCCGCACCTTTCATCTGCTCCGTCACGTTGTTGAGGTAGTTGGCCAGCTCGGGGTCCGTGGTGACCAGCAGGGTGAGCCCGTATTTCTGCACACGAGTGAAGGTCTCCGGGGGGTAGATGCCCCGCTGGTACAGGATGCTGTTGATTCCATAGGCTGCACGATTTAGACGGAGAGAGAAAGGGATGTGTACCACACCTCCCCCTCACCACGCCCCAGCCGGCGGCCATGTCGCCCAAGACGCGGCCTCCCACCCCCTCACCTTCTCTCCCACCCTCCATCTCTCCCTCCCCTTCTCGCAGCGCGGTCTCCGAGGCCCCCCGCGGCCCCCTCACAGAAGAACTCGGCGACGAGCTCCGCGCTGCCACGCAGGGTGATACCCTGGTGCTCCCGGCCGAGCTGCAGCTGCGCCGCCATGGCCGCCGCTTCCCCGCCGCCCGGTTCGAATTCGGCCCTGCCCCCGCCTGGCCCCGCCCCTTCCCGCGCGCGCTGCCGCGCTGAGGGGAGCGCGCGCCGCCTCAGGCAACTCCACCGGCTTTCCCTCTGGGAATCACTAATTCTTATGCTCCTTATCCATAGAAAGCGGACTGCAGCTGGGTCCCAAGGCTGCCTGGTGGGAAAGGAAAGGTTTTTCCCCCATGTTAAACTCCCCGTCCCTCCCGGTGCCGTGGTGTCTGTAGGCGGGGCTGAGGAAAGCGCGGAGCGGGGGTGGAGCGAGTGAGAGATTGCCGTGGGAAGTTGCGTTTCAGCGTTTGCCTAGATGTAGTCGACTTTATGAACCTAAAAATTGTACTTTCCAGGTATGAATTGAACGAATAGTTAATTTATGATTTTCTTTGGTGGCTTTCATGGTGTAAGTCATGCAGTTTCAAGTAAAAATATTATTGTGCAAGCACTGTGAAGAGGCAAGTGTGGAGAACGTGACAGAGTAGGATAAACAAATTTTCCTTCAGCCCATAATAACTCTAGGAAAAAAAAAAAGGGCGGGGGGGGGGGGNAATTTGCTACTTGGTCAAACAAATTCAGTCCTGTTACTATAGGGAGGCCAAGGAAAATGTTGCAACCAGCAGTGGCCATCACCTGGAGGAAGTTCTTGATAGTATAGAGTTAAAATTATTTCTGTAGTACTGCAAGCGGGTAACTAGGGCTGGTAGTGGTTAGGAAGGGAAAGGCCCAGGCTTGCTGGTCAACAGGGCCTTGAGAATAGAATGTTAGCTTTGCTGTAGCTCAGGCCATTGTTTTAACTAAATCAAGTATGATTTTATTTGGGGGAATTGAATATGATCACTGTTTGGCTAAATTACAAGAAATTTTGCTTGGGTAAAATCAATAGAACAATATAAAATAAATAATCGATTCATAGTTATGTAGCAGAAGGGTATAAAAACGTGTGTGTTGCGAATCACTGTTGGAGTCAGATTTGGGTCTGCGTACCTCGGCTCCCAGAGCTTCTCAATAAAAATACCTGCATATAATCATTCTGTGATTATGTGTTTCCAATGCTAACACTCTGGCAGAGGTTAACAGGTAAGAGAGACTGAGCAAAACAAGTAAATGTTGAAGTATGCTAATAATATGAAGTGGGAAAGTTACGATCTGCTGCGGTAGTAAAAAAGGGGCCAGCTAATTAGCTGATAAAATCAATTATAGGCAAGAAAATTAAAATTAATGGATTTGCTGGGCACAGAAGAGCTGCAAATGAAATTATTCCTGGAATGTGATTTTTCCAAAGCATTATCTGACATTATCATATAAGGCATACCTGTATTACCTACCCATATTGCCGTTCAAAGAAACAAATTGAATAGTCTTAAAATGAAGTTACATTCAAACCAGAAATATTTATGCTGAGGATTAAACCTATGTGGTCATTACACAGTATAGTGGGCCAGCTGCTAAGAGAGTGAATTGATGGTGTAATTGCTTACTTTATCGTAATAAAACACTTTTTCTCAAAAGCTTAGGCTTTCTCTTGCTTCCAGTTTTGATCCAAGAGGAAGTATGGTCTGCCTCGAAGTTCAGGCTGCTGTGATTAAAAAAAATGGTATAGTCCTGAAGTCATGTGCTGAAGTTCTGAAAGGGTCTGAATAATTGAATTTAACCGGGTGAAATTTATTCTGGATCTTGTTCACTAGTGATTGTATTATACATAAGTCTTCTGAATAAAATACTTTCTAAGTAAGTGTATTTCCAAGGCTGTGATAATGGAAACATTTTTCATCCAAAGCCTAACTTTTAGAAGTTGGATTGCTGTGAACATCAGCTATTTTGCTTAAAACCTGTATTGTGGTGCTTTTATTTATTTATCCCAAAATGGTCTCAGCCCTCTGAGGTTTTTTCTACACTTGGCTTCTTGTCCATTTTGCTTTTGGAGAGCTGCTCATTTTTGTGACAAATAAAAGATCTTGAAAGTGTGAGACATGGCAAGAATAGTAGAGCTTTCAATTAATATTTAATATAGTTCTCCTCTAGCTGTCTTATAGTTAAAATCAGGCAGAAGAAAGGAATCCAGGTGTTTCGGTTTGAGTGGTTTGCGCACACACACAGGTGCAAATGCTTATCAGCTACAGACTTAATTGCTTCTTCATTACTTCTAACAGGATTCACCTGGCAGGCACTGAGAGTGGTTGGTGCCCTTTGTTAGAACCTAAGCTTCCTGCACCTAGCATTGCAGAGTTCTGGGTCGCTTTTCTCTCCCTGGTTCTGTGTTGTGATTAGCACCAGTTTCTGCCCTGATGTGCTCCCTTCTCCCCCACAAAAAATCCCCAACACCTTTGCATTTTGACTGTGCTTGTAACTAAGCTGCAATTGCCACCTGACCATGGCCTGGCCAGGTGTGATGGGAATGTGCACCCAAGTCCTTTATGTTCTTGGCCACGCTCCGTAGGCATCAGGCTGTAGTTTGTGGTTAGAGAGTGTCCAGCAGGAGGAGGGTTCTGCGGCTCTCTGTGCCAGGGAGACTACTGTGGGTGAGTGGCTGATTTGTGGCAGGCTGCTTCCTGACCAGCTCCAAGGGACTCTCACAGACCAGGATGACAAGCTAAGTTATAGGTTCTGCAGTTGGCTGTCTTTGCTTTAATTATCTCATGATAAAACCTTCATTTTCATAAGCCGTGTGAAATCCCAGCTGGATTTAATTTAGGTCTCTGACAGCTCTTCAGTCATTGTTCAATTTCTCAATTACAGCTTGATGTTACCACACAATTTTTTTGCTTCTCGTTCTGTGAAAGGAAATGTTCCGTATTTAGCTTGGCTTTTCTGCAACATTTAACGATTGTTTCCCCATGGCAGTTGTCAGTGAACCATGGGCAATCCAAATCACAGGTATGCCTTCAATTTTTTTTTTTTTTTAAAGGCAAGCCAGGTCACATTCCCGTAGTCATTCAGCACACTAGAAGACATGATCCACTTTTAGAGTTAATTCCCATTATTTTTTTATTTTTTAACTTTCAGGAGGATGTGGACAGGTCTCTTCTCTCCAGCATAGCAAAATAGGCTATGAAATGAAAGTTTAAACAGTCTTTGTAGCACTAAAGTTTACAAGATAAGTACAGGTGCCTCCTGTCAGCTGTCAAAATAAAATTTCTTTTCAAGTTGGCTAATTCTATTTTTAAAACATGAAACGTGGAATATTATTACAAATAGCAATGCTGTGCCCTTTACCAAAGGCAATGAGAGTACTGTAACAGTGAAAAATTATCTTGAACTTCAAGTATTCATGAAAAGAAATGGATATTAAAATGAGTCAGTATGGGCCAATAAGTTGCAGTGTAGCTTTTCATATGATGAGCAGGCTTCGCAAAGGGACTTCCTTTGGTTTTGAATGCCACGTGGAAATTTTTACAGTTAATTTTCTGATTGTATTTTGAATTTAGAATAACTGGGGTGAGTACTTCTTTTATAAAATGAAAGAGCTTTGATGTTTCATTGTTTAAGCAAATGTTAGAACTCCATTTAGCTTGGAAGTAGCTATATCCAGGTAGTGGCTGCCTTGTACAATGAAATAAATTCTTGTAGATTTTGAGAGTTTTGAAAGTGCCTTCTGTAGAACATAAAATTGTATATTTTTTCTTGTTTGGTTTTTGGGGAAGCTCTTCCTTCGAGGACCTGACATTTTTCTAAAGGAAAATTAATGTTAATTTAATTAATATTTGTGACGGTTTTACCTCTGAACTACCAGGAGATGGCAGCAGGTGCACGTGTTATCTGCGCCCCTTCAGTTTTGGCTGGAAGTACAGCGAGTTGGTTCCACTGTTAGGTTCTTTACTAGTTTTACATCTTTGACTAGTTTTAAAATCATTGTTCCAGAATGAAGGTGATACTTAAGTCCAGTTTTTATGTTTACCTTTGGTTGCTTTTGCATTAAAGACAATTTAACAGAGAAATGATTGTCTTTAAACACTTCATGTGAGGATAGGAATTCTGTTTTAGAATTGGGAAGAACTGGGCTTTATTGATCTTTTTTGTGCCTTGAGAACTCCTTAGTGCTGGATGATGGCATGTTACACTGGTAACAGGTGTGTGAAATCCACTGAATCCTGCTCTTTACAACTTAATCCCCTTCATTACTTATTCCCCAACCTGAAGGTTGATAGTTTGAAAGGTGAATGTTAATCCAGTTCAATTCAGCTCATGTCCCATCTGAAGTTTTCATATTAAAAAAACAGTGGAAAACTAGGGCGTTCTCAGGTAGCTTAAATTTACTAAGCCCATATTACTGGCAGTTTAGCTTTAAATTCAAAATAAGCCTTCTTAAGTACCCCGGAACATTGATTTATCATTTATAGGTTTATCAGCAGAGGCTTTTAGTGGGTCACAGAAACTGAGGAGAAAAGGATCTTGAAGATTGGTAGCACAGTAAAAATGCCTTGGTAATACCATAGGGAATTTTGATAGGATTCTGTTGTGTGGTTGCAACATGTTAGATGGGAATTGTTGCTTTGTGATTGCTTTCTAATTGGGTCGCTTCTAATGTATAACCATGATGGGCTTGTTCAGGTGATTGTGTAGCAAGGAATACAGTGCAGCTTACATAATGCCTGAGAGTTGTCATGACTGACGAGGGAGACACATTGTGAAAAGCATCTTTTTGGCATTAGAAATATTTGAGGCAAAAATACAAATAATTCCTTTATTTTCTCTTGAAATTTAGAGTCTTTATGCTTTTTTCTCTACAGTTAGATCTCCAGGCCAGTTAGGTGTCCTGTTGGCAGAATGATAATCATTACCAAGAACAGGAATAAAAGTACTCAAATTCTTTCTCTAAAGTATTGGACAGTTTAAGAAAACGGCAAAGAATGACTTTCTAAAGCTATTTACTCCTGTGTGGTAGGAGGAATTCTATGAACGTAATTTATTTCAAGAAAAACATTCTTCTCCATATGTTTTGAGAAATTGATGCATACTTTTCTTTAAAAAAGAAAAACAAATTGTCACCAATGAGTCATAATAGTGAGTTGAGCTAAAATATTTTATGAGGCATGCAGGCCACATGGGCTGGAACTGTACTCTGAGCAGTTCCTCTCCACCCCATACCTGAATCTCTCAGTGCATGCTGCTTCCCTGGGAAGTCCCATCCCGTAGTATGGAGACAAATACCTGACTCCTAAACTTTCTGTGTGCCTTAATCAGAACTCATCTGCTCTGCTGGTTCACGGTCTTGGGTTGCAATATGTAACCAAAAATGTGTTTTCCATCTGTTGAAACTGGTTGGCAAGATTTTTTTTTTTTTCTTTATCTCCTGTATAATCGATTCCTTGTAACTCCAGGAGGGAGGGGGCAAGTGCCTTCTGCTAATGGGCCAGCTGTTAAAACCAGGTGGGACAATGTTCCTTATCTTTTCCATGATCCATCCTCCCTCTGCAGGGGATATCTTCTGGTAATGGGCCATTAAGGCTCACCACATGACTGATACAATTACATCATCCCGTTGTGAGATGCTCCACGGGGGGAGCCAACCATTCCTACCTACATAAAAACTGAGACTCAGAAACACCAGGTAGCCTGTTTTTCACTGGATTTCCCAGAGGAGGGCTGTACCAGTCTCGCCACCACTGGACCCTTCTACAGGGTCATCTCTACTCTAACAGAACCACATCTGTCACTCCAGGAGGACTTATTTGGACTGCTTCCAACATCCTGACCAGCAGTGTCAGATTGTATTTTGACTCTGTCAGAGTTTCTAGGATGTTTATTTGCTTGGGTTTTTGTACTACTACATTTGTATTTTTTAATATTCCTAGTAAATAACTTATTCCTATTTCCATATCTTTGCCTGAAAGCCCCTAATTGCAAAATTATAATCATTTAGAGGGAGGGGGTTTACATTCTCCATTCCAAGGGAAGTTCCAGCTTTCCCTGACAGACACCTGTCTTTCTAAAGCAAACATGGGCAGTCTAGAAGTAACATGAACTATTAAAAATGCCTTTATCTGGAAATCAGAGCAAAATCTGATTACTAGCACTGACGGCTTAACACCCATTAAAGAAGCTGTCTTTGCACAAGAACAGCATTGAGGTAGGTGTGGGAAGTATCAGCTACAACCCAAAGCTTATAAAATTCTGCATCACATGTGAAAAATGAAAAAAGGATTTGCTGGTACAGTTTGAACAAATGCACTTGATTTTCTAAGTCATTCATGAGCATAGAAAGACATCCAATTCACTGCTTGCTGTTAGTCAGCACCAGCAAAATTTTTAGGAGAAAAACTAGAGAAGGGTGTAACAATATTTGAAAGTCCAATTTCAAAATTCAGTTTCAAAGCAGGTACCTGTGCTTCTTGCACAGTGGATGGTCTCATCCAAACCTCATGATGTGACATTGCTAGGAGTATAAAAATGGAAACCAGATGGCTTGGCAGTGTAAGTAGCACTTTGATGCTAATTGTTCCTTACAGTTTTCGTTCCTTGAAATCTGATATGAGTGAAAACATGGCATTATTGCTCAAGGTAAGCTACTCCTTGGTTGTAGTCTTGCAGTCAGTGGAAGATAGACCACGGCTAGATTCTTACCTGAAGGGTCAGGTTACTCTGGCTACTGAGGAAAATTCCCTTTTGGTAGCTGGGAGTCAGCAATCTCCTTTTCCATCCTTGTTTGCCTGAGACTTTGTATTTGGGCTAATCAGTTTAGATGTAGATTTTAAATTTCCACAAAAGGATTTAATCGTCCTGCCAAGCTCATGTACATTGAGTTTCTGCAGCTTCTACCGGGGAAATGCCTTGTGAATGACATCCTTTTATTTTCAAAAACAGAGTATGTATTTTTTCGTTTGGTTTGGTTTTGTTTTGTTTTTTTAGAGGATTGACAGTGATGACAGAGCCCACACTCATTTAACATTATGATATGAAAACAGTCATCTAATACTGGGAAAATTGAGGTTCAGTAACACTTACATGCAGAGGAAATCCAAACCCTAATCTCCCATTAGGAGAGTCACGCCCAGGGATGTGTTGTCATCACCAAGCTTTAAGCTAGTTTGGCTGGGCAACATTCCTTATCCCATCTGTTGAATCTGTGCCACAGAACAAAAGGGAGTTGAAAATCCATTTGGAGACAGCAGGGAAGAGATAGAGCTTTAATGGTCAAACCTGGCAAAGAGAGTGCAGAACCAGAGTCCAGCTGTCAAATTACTTTGTGCTTCTTTTACTTTATTTTCCATATATTTTTACTTTGCATAAGATTTTCAGTACCAATAAAATTTAAACAGTGGGGCCTCTTGCTCTGGATCAAACTTGTGACGGAGAACCTTTTCTAATATTTCTTTTTATTGATAGTCACATTTCTTTATATAACATTTTCATTGTAAACTGTATTAAAAACCCACAAAACAATATTTGTGGGGAATAGTAACAAAGATGTGTTGCCCTGGATGATTATAAGAAATGAGGGGTATTTGTCTCCTGTCATTATTACCTAAGTAATCTAAAATGCTGCAGGATGACATACCTTGTCTGCTTGTTGCCTGTGCTAGTTTATTGGGTAGAATGCCCTGCATCCTTTTGTGCAGCTCTTTCCCTCACCAGCCCCGCCCCATTGCTGAACTCTCCCTGCCAAAAGCTCCATCTCGCTGTGCTTGGCTGTCTCCAGTTACTGCCGCACCCGAGGTTTGCATTACTCTGATGATGTTTAGATTTCCTCTCCATGGCAGCCTTTACCTTGCTCTGTCCTTGGGCACATTTGGCCAACCAGGTTGTGCACAAATTTAGAAGTTGTAAACCTGCAGGGTTTTACATGTTACCCTCGGCAATTTTGCATTGTATTTACCAACAAATTGCACTGTTATTTGTAAAGAGGGGAAAATAATCCACCTAAATTCCCTGCAGATGGCACAGGACATGCATGTGATTACTTCCATCTCTGGTTTCAGCTGCAGTTTCATAAAAAAAACAAAAAAGTATTTTTAAAAATGCTGATAAGTAGCAAAACTGAACCTAGACTTTTCAGTTTCAGGTTCAAAAGCCTGTAGCAAAGGAGCAGTAGTAGAGATGTTACACAGATATTCTCCTACGTTAAACAGGATGCTGTAAAGCCAAAGGACATGATCTAATGGTGGGTAAGTGTTGTAAACAAAAGTTTTGTATAACGCCTCAAAACATGCAGTAACAGTTCTTCAGTTTCATGTACTTCAAGGTGGTGTTGCAGTATCTCATGGTACACCACAAATTACATAGGTGTGTAAAAGATTGTGGTGTTTGGGCAATGTTCATCAGCCACCCCTGCTTGAGAGAGTTGTACAGGGATGTGTAGTCAGTATAAACTGAATTTTACAGCTGCTGAGCACAACTAGAACTGGAAAATTAGTGACTTGGGAGTAACATGGAGAAATCACAAATGGGAAACGACTGGCTGTGCAGGATTTTGAGACCCTCAGAAGATTTTTGGTAAAAAATTAAGTTACCTAAAAAAAGGCTCCATCTCTTGATGAATTGTGAATAAGGATGATTTAGCCAACTTTTAATATGTTAAAGACTCAAAAAAACCCAGCTGTACCTTCTTTGCTAGATACAGAGCAGTTGATGTCTGAGCTGTTGCAACAAAGCAGTAACTTGTGTTTGTGTGCACACCTTTCACTTTTGTCATCCAATTCTTGATGTGGCTTCAGAAGCATTTTGGAAAACTTGACTTAGTTCTAATTTGCAGAGGACTCCTGAACTATTTTTCAGTCACTATTCAGTATTAAGTAATAATGACTGCAATTTACTATGGCCAGATTTGGATAAATCAGCTAATCTGAAAGAAAATACTGACCTATGTAGTGCTTAGTTTTTCTTTATACAGAGTATTTCTGCTGTGTTAAATCACTCTTGGTGTTTCTAGAATAGGCAGTCCCTACTCAACCCTGTCATGACCCTTTTTCTCTTTCTTTTCTCAGTCTTTGAGTGGAGGAGAAGGACATGGTCCTGGAGTGGAGTCCTTAGAACTGCATGTATCCCTTATGTCCCCTTGAGATTTGTAGCATGAAATTATCAACATTAGTGCTTTAGCACTAAGGTGAATTTTTCTGGGGTCAATCTTTTAATTTTTTTTTAATTTTTTTTTTTTATTTGGTAAAGGTGCTGTTACTTGCTTATATGCCTGAGAATTAATTTTCTTATATTTGGCTTACTGTATTATTAACTGGAACACTAAAAACCATGCTTACGTTGGAATAGGACTGCCGTTTATAACAGGACTCATTTTTGTAAAGCAAAATAATTGTTCCCAGAAAAATGCATTTCTTCTCTGTCAAACCATTTGACATGCTGGCTATTCATTCTCTGAGAATCTAAAAATCATTTTTAGTTATTTATGGACTGCTGTTGCTAATATTTCCATGATCCTGTTAAAAGTGAGTGCTTTTTCCTCAGTGGCCAGTTTTTGTGTTTTAAATAAGCAAAATTTCAATTAAACTAAAAGCAGGTCTAAATCATGTAAATACTAAAATTGGCATCAGCTTGCTGGCAGATTTTATAAATTAGCAGAATCTGTCTGTGAAAAACAACGTTTCACCTTTTTATATTAATTTATAAGTTTAATAAAAATAAAATAAAATAGAATAAAAACAGACAATAAAGGAGACAAAAAAGTTAGTTTCTCAGCTGAGGGTGTAAAGCAACACACCCTATTCCAGATTTCCTGGTATTTTAAAGTATTTGGTGTTACATATTTAAATAAGCTAATGCATGATTCAAATATTCATTTTGGTTTCAAGACCCCCCCTTAAGTACACAGTTTATTTATGGGGCTCAATAGAGTCTGGATGGAGGTGGTGAATCAGTCTTCTTCAACAAGGCTCAATTGTTCCTTATCTTTAGGAATTCCAGATGCCCCTCCTGTCTTCTATCTATTTGAGGAGTTACAAAAAAAAGAAAAAACAACAATCCCATCCCTACTTTGTTACAATGTAAGAATATTCATCTATTACATTTTTCAAATTCTATTAATAAAAGAACATGCAATACAACCTTCCCATATTATACATAAAGCAATCAGCTTGCTATATGCAAAAAGCCAACTCCAAAACCTGCATTTATAACATGTCCATATCTGAGGATAATGAAAAACAAGGTTCCAGATAACATAAGAAGTAGGAAACATGTAAATTTACATGCTGTGTGGAAGTGAAATTATCACAAGCAAGTAAAGTTTTAAATATTCTTCATTTGTATTTACTGTGTTACATGCTCTTCCATTTTTTTTATGTTACGCAAATTTTATATTTATATATCTGTATCTATATATATCTATGTATGTATCTGCACAGGCTCACACATTTGCTCTGGTGCTTTCCTTTTTCCATGATGCCTTTTCCAAGTAATAAAAGGGAGAAGGTTACACTTCTATTCAACATGTGCTTGTTCATAATGGACCTTATTCCCAGCACTTTGAAGGAGATACAGTAACAAAGAATAGTTGAAGTTTGAAGGCATATCAGGAAGTTTTCTTATCCAGCCCCTCCTACTCAAGCAGGATCATCTAGAGCAGATTTCCCAGGACTGGGTCCACATGGCTTTTGGGTATCTTTGAGATGGAGCTTTTTGTTGGTTAAGCTGTCCCTACTCTCTCAGCCTTTCTTCATAGGAGACAAAATATTGCCTCATGTCCAGCCTGGTGTCCAGATCTTTTTCTGGAAAGCTGCTTTCTTCCGTGGCGTTTGAGGCATGACCATCGTCTGTCTGAGTCTCTCGTCTGTACACTTGGGTAAGTTAACACAGCCAACACAATATTGGGTGTGCTTATGAGGCAGTGAGAGCCTTCAGCCCTAGTTTATCTACAAACCCCACATTTTCAGAAATGGTGCTTCCCCTATGCGAATGTTCAACAAGGCAAGTTCACTTTGTTAAACAGTGAAACCAGGATACATTCGTAAAAATGGGAACAGGCTTTGGCGCAATACCTGTGGAGCCAGATGTCTTTCAGTAACTCGTGAGACGCAACAAGAATAGAGGATGTTTGTAACGTGAGACTTCTCTTTTTAATAACGTCTCCAAACTGGATACTTTAATGAATGTATGTTTTTTACACTAAATTATTCAGGTGCTCTTATACATGTGATAGCAACAGCCCCACTTTAGCTGCCCACAAAATGCAGTCTCTTTTCCTTGTATGCCAATAGCTGGTTTACAAACAAAAGGCAGGTGCATGTCCCAAAATTGCCTTGGGGATCTGTACAGGATTGTTGCAGCTGGGGTCCAGAGCCAACAGCACTGCGTGACCCTTTGATGCATGGCAGTGTGTTAGACTTGGTTCAAGGGTCTCTTCACTGTTCTCTGCTGTGCAGTGATGTGAAAATCTCGTTATAGCATTGGATTGATGGCTGCTACATCGTTTCTGCCTGCTCCAGGTCAGTTAATCTCCTGAGTGTGTATATTTTTGCCTTCAAAGGGAAGCAGTGCTATTCTCTGGCTGTTGATGTGCCATGTGGAGGGCACTGGAACAAGATTTTTTTTCCACATGGTCTCCACAAAGGAGGTCTCCTTTCTCTGTGTGAATGATTTTTTGGTGAATACTAGCAAGTTCTGTATCTCTGTTGTGTCCATATGTTCAATATATCTTTCCTATGCTGTTTAATTAATCCCCAGTACCTTCAGAACTCTTACACAAGGGTTGAGCTTGCTGGAAGAAAATTGAATTCCAGCAAGTTGGGATTCTTTCACTGTTCACTCACTTTTAATATCCATTTTGCTGATTTGCTATGAAAAACTGAATTATGGTAGTAACCGTATCAAACAAGTCTCAATGACAATCACTCTCATTCCCACTGACTCTAATTGGCGTTTTTAAAACTCATTATAAGAACCAGATAGTCACTAATTAACTTCCAAAGTACCCATTTTTACATGAAGGCTGTCCCAGGGGACACTTGAGCTTTTTTTTGCAGATTTCTCTAAGTAGAAACGGTTGTGGATGATTAGTGTAAAGCCACAGCATTCATTGCTGTTAAATTTCCCTTAAATGCATGTGTGTTGCTGTACCTTCTGATTGTTTAAAGTCACTGTGAAAGAGGTGATACTGAAGTAGTAGGAACTGCATTCTTGGGTAATTTGGACAGAGAAAAGGAATGAGAAATGAGACAGTTGGAAATGGATTCTAAAAAGTCCACAAAACAATTAAAATGGCTTAGAAATGGATTAAGTGAGGTCTGCTAAGCTGCAAACCTCCTTCAACCTTTTCCTCTCTTTAGGACATTCTTAATAACCCCTGTGTAAATTATCTAATATCTAATGAGGATTGGGAGACATCATTCCTCTTCCACATGGACATTAGTAAGTTTTCTCCCTCTTCATGAAAACTGTAGAAATTTAACATCTTTTTGACCTCTGCTGTTTTCATGAAAAATTTTGAAGGAGGCTGGCAGAACTTTAAAGTTCTTGTGAGAGATGGCTCAGTAATGGATACATACAGGATACCTGAGTGTGTAGCTCCTGCTTACTAAGAGAGCAGCTTTTCTGAATCCTGATTTTGTTCTTCAGACTATTTATTTTGTGATCACAGCCCTAAACTCTGCTAAGAACTGTTTCTGCAGCTGATTGATAGAATCAAGGAGGATGAAAATCTGAAATAAAAGGATAAGAAAGCGCAGCTGTTTGACTTAAGGAATGTTGATGGTTTCCGAGGCTTGCTGTCCATAGGTGGAATGTACTGTCTGAGAAAAGTAGAATTGCCAAATCCAAGTATTTTCTATTTATCTCTTTTGGTTTGTTTGTTTGTTTTGGGGTTTTGTTTGTTTGTTTTCCCCTGAAGTGGTTTCTTTCTTTAGAGGAAAAAATTAGAAGTCAGTTGAAGTAGGGGGAAAAGAGAAATACCTTATTTTCTTCAGGATATCCAGAGGAGAGTAAGTAAAAATATGATTTGGAATTGCAAGTTTTATGTCAACAAAGTTTTGTCATGTGCTTTTAATTGTGTGCCCACACACACTTGTCAGGAGACATGGTCTCCATTTAGCCACATGTCCTTGTGTGTGGTTGCATTTCAGTGCTGCTCTGGCATAGCATTGGTTCAGGACATCACTGAGGTTGGCATAAAAACTTTATTTTTACTTTTTGCACTTTATTCAGTGATGCCCATGCAGTACACCCCAGGAGGACCTGGGTTTTTTCTCATTAGGTGGTGAGAAATAATTCTGTTAAATGGATCTGAGCCTTGAGGGCTGACCAGCCTGTCCATCTTAGCAGCTAACTCAGGAAGGAAACACAAACTTAAGTGTGAACTGGACATAAGTTGCTAAGGGTAGCAGTCACATCACTGTTTCTTTACAGTTCACAAAGCACAGCAAGCAGTTAAGAACATTTTTCCAATCCAAAGTATCCAAGGTATTGTTTTTCCATTAATTACCATTTCCCAGTTGTGCAACTATTACCAGTGAAGTCTTCTGCATGTTGTGTTCTTTTATTTAGTGTGCATGACAAAGCAGAAATGTGCAGGTGATAGTGCTAGTACTTCTTTACAAACGGATTGATTGCATTATTTTTTCAGTTTAAGTAAGATACATCACTTCTACTAAATTGCATCTTAATACCTCTCTTGAATCCGCATATGTTCACTTTTGGAGAGTTAAATGTCTTGTTTCCCACAGAGAAAATTGTAAATAAACATGGATTTGTTTACGTGGGGGATACATGGGGTTCTAATGCTCTTTGTATCTTTCCTAAGGAGAAAAAAATAGTCTGATTTTGTGTATTTTCTTATGCATGTTTTTCTTCTGATGTCATCATTTTGTCTTGTGGGAAATTGTGCTTCAGGAGAAAGCCATTTTAAAAATACAGTTAGAAGAAAACTGATCTTAAAGTAATCCTTTGTGTCAATTAAATAATACTGATCTCAGTAGAACATCTACTATGTACATGTAGTAGTACATATGATGTTACTGCTAATACAGCATGAATTTATTATGGCCTGGGGTAGCCCAATGAATTCCAGATGAATTCACAATATCTGTATTCTTAAAATGCTACCAGGTCTACTTCAGGTTTTCTGTTTCCATGTGTAATTAATACCAGAACCCAGCACTGCTACCTGCTCCTATTTAAAAACAAAACAAAAGACATATTTGAAATCTAACTGAAAGCTTGAAAAGCTGTACCTGAGTCTTGGCATTAATAATTTAAAGTACTAGTTTAGAATCCATCTGAATACACTGGTTTTACATAATTAAAAAATATTATTGGTTTATCTCCTTCAGCCAAAATACTCAAAACTGCTTTAATATACCTAGCTAGATTATTAGCTTGAAAAGCAGCTCATATCATATTTAGAGATACTTAAGTGTAAAATTGGCTACAAAACTATACTTCAGGGATAGCTAAGGAAATGAAATGTGTCTGCAGAGATTTGTTAATCAAGCATCCTAATCCCAGGGAGCAACCTGGCAGCTTCATCTCATAAGAGTGGGAAAATCTCTTTAAATGGGTACTTTTTTTTAAAAAAAATAGACATGGAAACTTAAGCAATTTCACCATATCATGGGTTGTATTGGTAAATTATTTTGTTAGAAATGTCACATGATTGTTAGAAGCTTCGCGTACTGAAGTTCAGCATTTCCTGTGGCACATTAAATTTCCCACTGCTGTGTCTGGACTCATGTAACATCACATATTTTTAGTAACATTATCCCATCTTGGTGCTGGTTATTACCAGAATCAGAAGATTTCTCTGGTCTCTTTTTTCCATCAGCTCTTACCACATGGTTCACACAGTGTTTCCATAGATTAGTACACCAGATGTGTCTGTTGTGCACACTTTATCAGAAAGTAGTGTACCAAGGACACAGCAAGAATCATCTCCAATAACCATTGAATGTATTGGTTCTGTGATGATGTAAATCAAATCATGGTCCCATCAGGGCTGTTTCTTTAATGTAGAGGTCAGGCACTGGGGAGTGAGCAGGAAAGTTGGGACATCTTTATTTTGCTTTTGTGTATTGTAGGAGAAGGATACTTGTATCATAACTGAAACTGAAATTAGTCATTTTTTGCTTCCAACTCTCCTGCCAGCTGAACACTGTAGCACTAAAGTCAGGTTTACACCAGCACTGTTTCCTCAAAATTTGCCTTATCTTGACAGTGAGGAAAATTTGTCAAGGTCCTCCCCAGCAATTCATAGTTCAGTGACAGCTTAGGGAAGAGAATGAGGGTGAACATAAAATGTGGGTAAGGTGTCAACAGACTGAGAATGGTCTCTGCTACTGAATAAGAGCACGTTTGGCACAAAGATTTAAAAATTAGCTTGCAACTCACAAACAGAGAAAGTACAGGACACCTTTTCCTTACACCAACATAGTGTGAGAAGAAGGACCACATCAAGGTGTGTGGAACAGTGCTGGATGACAGATTTGGTATTAGCGTTCGTATCCCTGTGACTTCCAAATATGCATGAAGAGGGTGCCCAGTTTTTCCTTCAGTCATGGAAAAAATGCTTGAAAAGCAGGACATGAACCAACAGTGTGCATTCACAGCCCAGAAGGTCAACTCTATCCTGGGCTGCATGAAAAAAGGAGTGTGCAGGTCCAGGGTCCATGTACTTTCTAGATCCTTCGTTGAACACTCTGGTTTCTACTCTCACACCAAGAGAGACCAGTAAGCAGGAAAAGAAGAGTCATGTACCATCTTTTCTAGATGAAGGCTGGTTTTTTCCAAATACATGTTCGCTATGAGGTTAAAGTCCTAGTTTCCTGTTTTTAACATGCTTAAAAATAATTTTTGAAGCCTTGTGCAAAAGGGACGATGAAGAAGTATTGAATGGAGATGGAAACATTGATAAAAAGGAATAAAATTAAGAGAATCCACACAATTCACTCAAAAGAAAAATAATTGAAAATAAGTTTCAGACATTTGAGGTTTTATGTAAGGCGGATGAAAGTATGACCTGATATTCCTGGGTATAAGTGCAGTTGGACTAGTGAATTTTTACCTGATTATAGCAGGGGAAAAATGAAAAAATGTTTTGCTCTTTTTGACAGTGTTCAGTGATTCATGAGCTAGTCTGTTTTCAGAAAGGGTCTGGATCAGAGTTTCAGTGGGACTTCAGCTCCAATGTGCCTGCAGCATTGTAAGACTTAGGCTAAATTTTAGAGGTGATTGTTTATGAGGAGCTTTAGTTTCATGAAACATTTGAACAAGAAAACTTTTGAGAACAATATCCACTGAATTTTCTAGGGACAATGAATTAACCAGGAAAGGATAATAATGATTGTCTTGAACAAGAGGAACTTTTGCATGAAGAGAGAAATAAATATTTATAGTTACAAGCTACCTAACATGTTTCTTCACAGTACTGCTGAAAATGTTTTTAATGTGAGAACCTTTCAGAATTAACTACTGAATATTTCACTTAAAAGGACTGTGAGTTAATGATATTCTGGTTTGGAATTTTGCAGTCAAATCCACGCACGCATTAAATTTTCATGTGAACCTTGGGCCGCAGAGAGGATTAAACACTCACCAAAATTGCTGTAGCAGACATAAGGACAGGAGGAAGCCAAGGCCTGTGTGTTGTGTGCCCTGTTGCTGTCCCGCCAGAGGAAGGAGCTGCAGGCTGTGCTGGAGCTGCGGAGCGTGGTGGGCCCCGATGTTGGTGCGGAGCAGCCCAGCCGCTGGATGTGGCTGAACACCGTTGCCACCCCTGAGGGCATTGCAAAGCGCAGGCCTCTGCTGCCTTCAGAAACAGCCTCTGCTTTAATTTTACACCTGCTGTAATATCAATTCCGAATAATATCTAACCTATTATTGACACTTTAGCCCCTGGGGAATGGCCAAGGCTGACTGTTATAAGCAAGCACTGATTTTGCCCAGGCCCTCAGGGCCTCCTGTTGTGACTGAGGCAAATGTTGCTAATAAACACCTCCTTCAAAGTGACTTTTCCAGCTGAATCGGAGGGATTCCAGTCACCCATTTGATGGAATTTTAACCAGCAACGTGTTGGACAAATTAAATGTGGGTTAGCCTCTTGCTCTGGACTATATCAGAGGCCTATAAATGCAGAATGTTTGAGGCACAGAAGAGCATGCTCTGTAATTAACTATTGTAGCTCTCCTCACAAATCAAAAGCAGCCTAACCTGGGGAGTTCAATATGTCAAGACATGGGCACTGAAAGGGTTTGGAGAAGGAAGAAGAGGAAGGAAGAATAGGAAGGGAAAGCAAACAATGCATTGCATACTCGTATAACACTGTTAGCTAATAGCAAAAGCCTTGAACTTCTCACCTTGTAATGGAAAAGTCACGAGCTTAAGTATTTTAATGTATGGACTCAGATTTGGGTCTGTATGTAATTTATCCTATTGGGAATAAAAGATCTTTACACTCATCCACTTGGAAGATAGTGATGAGCTGGAAAGGTTTTACAAACTAGATATAATGATTTGATCTGCTTTAGGGCTGCTCCTGGAATATTTAAAATTTTGTTTAAAACAGCTGGTCAGTGGGCTGTTAGGCAAGCTGAAAATTGCACAGCTAGTAGCGGCAGCTATGACAGAGCAAAATAGCTGGTGGTTGACACTGTTTTCAGTATGGAAAGAAGGATTTCTTTGAGTAGACATCAGATTGCTTTTTTATGTTCCTAGTCAGGAATTTGGTCTTTCAAAACAGGGACTCTCAAGTAATTTAAAGAGAGAAAAAGAATTTGATGAACAGGTACTGAGCCTTATATTTTAATATGGGCCAAAATACAATTTTAATCCAAGTACAATGAAATATTTGTAAATATTTATTGAAGAACTTCTGTCTTAAATTCTGTCTCAACATTAATAGCAAACGTAGTATAATTCTCCATCCCTCTCTTAGCCAGGTGTCTTCTGATCAGCATTTGATGTTATTGATCTTAAGTTAATCATAAGTTATTAGTTATGACCATGTGTTTTGGAAAACCTATGGAAGTGCAGTTTCCAGTGGTGCTCATGCATATGGATTAAATACATACATTTGAAAGAAGTGAGATTTAAATTTAAGCTGTGATGCTGTTTGCGCAGGAAAAGCTATTTATCAAAGCTGATACCTCTTTGCTTATCTGTCTTAATTTTGAAGTAAAAGTAGCTGACAATAATAAGGCAGGAATGACAGAATAATTTGCTTTTTGCATAATGATATTAATTTCATCTTGTTCTTCCCACTTAGAGTATATGGAGAGAGGGCGAGTGAAAGCCTCTGTGCGGTGGTAAAGCTGAATTGCTTTCCCCCTTCTCAGTCTAAAACTGCTTCTTTGTAATTATGATGCTTCTAAGACCAGGATATTGGTAAAGGACTTTCATAACTTGGCCAGAAAGCCATGGGCAGTAAATGTGTGTGTGTGTGTGTGTGTGTGTTTGTGACACGGACAAGTGAATCTGGTGTGTAAGCACAGGAGCCAGGAGGGAGAAGCAAATGCTCTTGTTTCATTAGGAAAAAAAAAAAAGAAAAAAAAAAAATGTTTATAATACTGCAGTTTTTTTTTAATTTGGGAATATGTCTAGAAGTGATAAATGTAACACCAAGATGATTTTGTCTCGGTTCTGTGGATAGGAAGGCAGGACTTCTGGTGAAAACACTCTGGTGCAGTTCCCTTCTATTGTGGTTCTAAGACATTGTTTGTTACCATTGATAATTGTGGTGAATAGTAATTCATGTTTTCATAATGTTGTTATTATAGTTTATGTTTGTACAATGTTTTAGTTAGTATAAATCTGAAACCAAAGTGTACCCTTAAGAAAGCCAAAAAAGCCGCCCCCCCCCCAAGCAGGGCAGAGGGCTTGGAAAATTTCACAAGGACTTTTCCCGTCTCAGGAGAGGAGAACAAAAAAATTACAATTCCAGTGGAAGGTGGAGAACACCCTGGACAAGGATGCTCCGCACCTGATAAGGACTAATGGCCCTGAGATGATATCTTATCTGGGACATGAGGAGGTACTCAGGAACTCCCTCCACCCAGGAAACCTTTTCAAACCGAAGATCCTGCTGCCAGAGATTTTGACATCCACCAAAACCAAGGCACCGAGAGACAAAAGAACTTACAGAAATCTTGGACTCACGTAAGCCCAGCCAGAAAAGGTATAAAAAGCTGGCTTGGACTCAGGTCAGTGTGAAACCAAGAGGAGTGTAACACGGTAGAGGTTACACTCATGGTTTCACCCAGTGCAGGCACTGTTTCCTTGTTTTGTTGACTTTGTTGATTTTCTCTGTCTGAAATTTTTGTTGGCAAATAAATAGTTTTTGATGGAATTGGCTCTTTAAATTTATAACAATAATGTTATGAACAGATCTGGGAGAAAAAGCAGCTGAGGAAAGACAATTACTCTAGAGAATTCCTGAATCTTTCTCAGTCTTCCTGGAAAGAGACTGGGACCTTGACATGGATCAGGCATTGGACTGGTAGGGCTTGCAGGGCTTGGAGCAATGAAGTACTGTATTCTTCCATCTGCCCTCTTCACATCATAGGCTCACAGCTAATTAATCACTGGTAATTTCCAGATGGCTTTCCAGATCAGCCTAAGGCAGTGCAAAGTTCAGCAAGGAAGCATGACAAGGCTCTGTTATCAAAATTTCTGGTAAAAGAAACACAATTTAGTGTTTTCTACTGTACTTAAAAGGCTGGAAAACCAGAAGCTATAACATTGTTCAAACATGAATACAAGTGTTCCAACAGTGATACTTGGCATGGAACTGTTTTCTGCAACATGCATGCTTTCATAAATAAGCTCTTCTAAAGCACTTGTTACTTCAGGTCCATAATAATGCTAGAAAACTTTCAATCCTAGAACTTGTTCACAGAAACAAAGAATTTCTGAATATTTCTGAATGTTGTGTTGTATTTTTACCTAACTGTTCCATTTCATACTGCACACAGAAGGCATTATTGCAAACAGTGGGTTTCTTTTCCCTTCCAAAAGAATAGGTTTATATGCTGTAATCACAAAACTTAGCTTTAGGTTGCCTTGTGTTAGAAAATATCTAATTTTCTATAGTCATACAAAGAATCATAAGACACCCAATTCTGTGCCTCTCTTAGTGCAGATGGAAAAAAAAGGATTGTTTACAAGAAACTGTTTAACAATTCTTGTCCAAATAATGGTGCTAAATCCAGATTTTATTAAACTCAACACCATGGAAAATTTAAGTGAGATGTAGCTGGGGATGTTTATTATGACAATAAAGCCTTGTGAGAGTTTGTTTTTGAAAATTGGATGTGGGGGATGCAAACTCCCACAGATATGAAATTGAGCAGAATGTCTGCACTAGCTCTTGCAAAGGAAAACACCAACTCTGAAAAGCTATGTTGCATAGTCTGAATATTTATGTGATTTTCCTGTGTTTGTTTGTTTTTTTATGCCATGGTTGTTAGGGGCCTTCATGTGCTGCATAGCACAGTTATGAGAAGACAGGAAACTGGAGGGGCTTTGGAAAGCAGTGAGTGATAATAAGCATTATAATTTGAGTTTTATCTGGTTGGAACCCCCCAAGTCTTTTGAAAAGTCTTGATTTTCTACTGTATTTTTCGATTATGTTTTCTAAAATATCTGTCCATTTTGGACTGAAGTAACATTTCATTTGAGGAATAAAAGTTGGTTCCTTGTGGTCTTGCAGCTGTTTGAGGAACTGTTACAGATTATGAACTGTTTATGCGGTTTGTGACAGCTGGCAAGGCTGCTCCTCAAAACCAACAATAATAACTAAATAATGTTTTTATAAATTGATGTGTTCACATATTTTACTGCTGTGCTGGCCTGTCTCTGTTATTACTTGCTGTCTGCCACACTTGTTAGTAAGAACATAAGAATGAGTTTATGGAAATCTGATATTTCTTTTGCATGCTAAAGAATATTTTAAAAGTGCACTTTCTTGGCAGATAATACTTATCTGACATTAGTTAATTTCTTAAACATGTGATACTAATTCAGGCTACACCTGAAATGATAAAGACCTAAATGTTGAAATGAATTAGCAAAAAATTAATCCTGTGATCAAAATATTTTGCATTCTTCTGCAATTCTTGATAGACCCCTAGTAATTTTTACTTCCTTTCTTAAAATAACTTCTGCATTTATTTATGTTATAAAAATGGAGTGTCAGAATGTGGATAAGTAAATGAAAGCATATTTCTGTTAATTTGGGGATTATTCATGATTTTATCTGGAGAGGGCCTCCCACATCAGATCTGACTGTGGGCAAGTTGATTATTTGTTCTGGGCAGCCATTTATGCGTGAAATTCCAATTTCCTTTGGGTCAAAACCGAGTCTCAGATTTGCTAAGTGTCAGATGCAAAGTTGAGTCTGTTACATAGCTTGTATCTTTTCAAATCATTTCTGCATCTTCAGAACTAATAAAGAGTTACCAAGTGATGTGTTAGCTGATGTAATTTTGTAACTATCAGCACAGGAGTGGGGGTTTTTTGTGTTACACTGCTGATGTAAACATTATTCTGTTCAAAGCCCCCAGTGGTGTTTGAAAAATAAAACCACCATCATAAAAAGGTACGTTTTTCATAAGTGTGCGGGACTGTGCTGCCACTGCTGCTGGAATGACAGAACTGCCATTGGATTGAGTGTGGGTGAATGTGGAAGCAGAGTTATGAATTGTTTCCCCTCTGAGTGGGAAACAACAGAATTTGAATTTCTTTATCTCCCTACTCCTTGTAACTCTTGGGTCAACTGAGGTAGGAAGATTGTAGCTATAGAAGAGTGGAACATCCTAGGTGGTGATATTTTAATCCTGCTTGTCCTGAAGAATCAGAACAAGAAAATGATGTGGTGAATTTATAATCATTTGGGATGGTGATTATGCATAATGAGAGAACATTAGTATTACTAATTTTTGTTTGGAAACCTGCTGTTCACATATAATTCCAGTTGCTATGTTCTCTCAGAGATGGGCCATGAAACTGTTCAGTACTCCATCCTTATACTTAGGAATAACAAGAAAGAGATGATTTTGCTGTACTGTGCCGTTCTGTTCCACTGAGTTCCAATACTTAAATATGGTGCTTATTTGAGACAAGTATTTGTTGGTGGCTGTTGCAGCTGCCTCATAACTCAGCATGACTGAAGCTCCATCCAGCAATCCTGGCCTCTCTGGTCAGTGTCCCTGCTCATTCCCTTTGACCAATCCAACTGCACTTGTCTGCATTAGACCGTGTCTGGTCTGGCTGCCTTGCCTCTGCATTATCCTGATTTGTCTTCTACTTTCCTGTTTGTTCCTTCAGGACATCATAAGCAGATCCTCTCCAGTTCCCTTCTCCTTTTCTGTAGTGTTTTGTGTCCCTGATTTTCTCCTCTTTTGCTTCTATGACTTAGCCTTGGATAATCTCTCAACAAGGGCATTCAGTGTCTCCTTTAGTCTGGACTGAAATATTTGTTCTCCATCAGCTTCTCTTCGAATGAACCCTCAGCTCGATTCAGCAGCTCAGCTCCTCTCCTGTACTGCAGTTGCCATGTGAGCTGCTCTGCTGCTTCCACTGAACTGATTCCCCCAGAGATTCCTGAAGAAACATTGTGTACTTTTTTCTAAAATGTCCTTCATGCTGAGAAGGTGCTCCCCATGACTTAGCAAAAGCACTTGAGAGGCTTTAAACCCTCTGATGTTTCGCTTTGTTGTGAGGTGTCCTGGGTTGTAGAGCCAAATATGTGTATTCTATTTTCATCTGTGGGAGAGAGGCCTGACACCTTCGGATAATGGGCCATTAACNTTTTTCTTTTTCTACTATATTTGTATTGTTAATATTCTTAGTAAAGAACTGTTATTCCTATTCCCAAAATCTTTGCCTGAAAGCCCTTGATTGCAAAATTATACTTTGGCGGGTGGGGGTTACATTCTCCATTCTCAGGGAAACTCCAGTTTCCCTGGTAGATACCTGTCTTTCCAAACCAAGACATGAGGTCTATAGAAGTATTTGTTGAAAGTAAGTATGTAGATGGTGTGCTGAAATAATTGATTGTTCTGTTGAATAATTTATTTTCTTTTTTATGGTACTATAATGTATTTGTCCATATTTTGAGACAGCAGCTGTGTTCTTTGTATTTGTTTGTGAACTGGAGTCTCCTCAGTAATAAAAATAATTATTAATAGAAAAAAGTTTTAAAATAATATAGTTGATTAAACATAGTATAGGGTACCACATGCATTATAGAAACTACAATGATAGAATTATAGAAAATGGAGACATTTATTTTCATCCATGCAAAAATTTCATACAGTCTGAATACTTTATGCTTTTATTTGTTAGCTCACATTGGATACTCTCTGGTTTTCCTCCACCCTTGTACTGATATTCTCTAGGGGTCACAATGAATTGCTTTCAGGTTCTTTCCTAATGGCTTTCACTTGCCTTTCACAGTGTTTTAATACATTGGCTTGAATCTACCTCTGTTTCTCCTTAAACTTCTTAAAGAAGCAGCTGCCCTAGTATTCTTGTTAAATTTCTAAGCCAGTTGGACAATGAACTTTGCCAGATCTTCCTAGTTGATTTATTGAACTGAAATCTCCCCATCCTCCAGGGCACGCACTCTGGTTTTTATGTATAATAACCTTATTTACATTATTCTTTCTTATTTCTGGCCATGCAATCTTCTTATTCTCCCAAATGGAGTACTCTGAGTGCTGGAGCCGAGTGTATGGTTTTTAGTTGGCTTGTCTTTTGGAGATCTAGGAGTACCTAATCACAACGGTTTCCTGAAGAATTAACAAGCAACACATCTGTCCTTTGAACTCTTTTGACTCTGACCAAGACCTGCTCTACTAAGCACATTTGGGTTTCCTCCATCTGCACAAGACTATTCCCATTGAAGTTTCTGTATTTGTCTCATCTACTTCATTTCAGCAAAAATGGAATGTGAAAGGAAGTGAAATTTGGACTACATTTATATTAGCCTAACAGTGCCCTTGTTACAAGTGACAATACAAAGAACAGTGTTCTTCAAGGAAAAGCAGTAAATTTTTATCCAGAAACGTGAGTTGTTCAAGTCAGGCACTGCAGTGCTGTTTAAAGGAGAGGCTGAAACTCAAAGTAAATGAAGAAAGCATTTTATGAGTAAATCCAGTGTGGTGGACTACTGTGTAACCTTTACCACAGGGGTTATAGCTCAGCATCTTTGTAGGTTTCACCTGTCTTTAAATCCTCTTTGTCTTATTCTTTTTTGGGTGTCCCAGAGAAATGAACTCCACTTTGAATATACTTGTTCCAGTAAAAGAAGAGAGGCACCTCAGTAGATGACAGCATGCAGTTCTTGAGTGACGGAGAGGGCATCTCAAGGGAAGGGTAAATCCCTAAATACCTTGTTTTCCTAAGCATCTGCTACTCAGCTTGCTGTGGATCTTTGGTCTGACCAGAGATGATTTTCTCATGTGTTGAATGGCAGTAGATAGAGGAAAGCAGCAGGGATGAAACAATCAGGTTTCCTGTCCCAAATTTTTGGCATTCCTTTTTATGGATAATGAGAACACTGTGAGACGTAGAGACGGTAGAGACATCATGCACATGAGGAGAAATAGGACTGATTGTTAGCAACTGAAATGTTAATATAATCCTGTAATGTTAAATGTCAGAGATGGTACAAAGGTTAGGGTCTCACACCACTGCCACTGTGTGAACAGAATGCTGTTCATTGCTGCACGCCTTGCTCATCCTTTGGTCTTCTAACTTGGCTTTGAAAAATCTTACATAAGTCTTCTAATTGTTTTCATTCTGCCTATCTCCAGCTTTTCAGCAAATGTTAAGTACTTCTATTTATTTCTTTTGCAAAGCAGAACCAAACTTATATGTGCTTCCAAAGTTGTTTCCCCCATAGATACACTCTTAAAGTCTCTCACAGGTAATAAAAAGTCATCTTTCTTACTAGATTATCAGCTAAAGCTGTCTAAGAGAACCAGGCATATGGTGTCCTCACAAATTTACTAGAGGCAAGATGTGCCATGTCTTTATATTATCCATGATCTGTGAATATTTGGTAGCAAAAATTTTCTAATGTGGCTAATAAGTAGTAGCAGGGAAGGCTGAGTTATATGTAGAATGTAATGAAGAGGTCTGTCTTAGTTTTGAAAGACAGGCATCTGGAGTTTGCCTTGGAATGGAGAATGTAAACCCCTCACCCCCCTTCAAATTATAATTTTGCAATTAAGGGCTTTCAGGCAAAGATTTGGAAATAGGAATAACAGTTCTTTACTGGGAATATTAATAATACAAATCTAGTGGTAAAACAAACAAACAAACAAACAACAATCCTAGAAACCCTGACAGAGTCAGAGCTACAACCTGACACCCTGTTGGTCAGGGTGTTGGAAGCAGTCCAAAAGTGAGTCCTCCTGGAGTGGCAGATGTGGTTCTGTTGGAGCAGAGATGATCCTGAGAGAAAAAGGGTCCAGTGATGGTGAGAAGGGTGCAGTCTTCCTCCAGGGATCTGGTGGAACCAGATACTTTGTGTTCCTGCGTCTCAGTTTTTATTTAGGTAGGAATGGTTGGCTCCCCGAACTGGGTGGAGCATCTCACAATGGGATGATGGCTTGGTGAGCCTTAATGGCCCATTAGCAGAAAATACTCCCTGGAGGGAGGATGGGTGGTGAAAGAGATAAGAAACTCTGTGTCACCTGGTTTTAACAGCTGGCCCATTATCAGAAGGCATCCGCCCCTCTCCCCTCAGAATAACAAGAGATAAAGAAAAAACATCTTCCCAACTGCTTTTAACAGATGAAATAGAATATACATTTTTGGTTCCATAACCCAAGACAAGGTCCTCAGCCTCAGCACCAAAAAAGACAGAAAACTCTGCTGGCAAATATAAAAAAAGAATTCAAAGTTTGGACCACAAAAACATTTGCCAGCCTGTTCCAGTTTTTCACTGTTTGCAGAGACTGCTCACCTTTTTACTGGTTGCAGGTTTATTGCTGTTTTGTCATGGATTAGCATAATCATGCATTGAGCCCTAAACTCTATAAATAATAGCAAAATTTTATTTGCAACTGAAAACAGGCATTTTCAGCTAAGACTGTGGCTTTTTGGACTTGCTTGTTTATCCCTGCAAACAGCAAGATAAATTTTGCATTTCAGCAGTTACAGCTCTGGATGCTTTGGCTGTAGAATATGAAGAGTGCACAGTGATTAATCGTATTTATATATAATATATAATGTAGCAATGTCTGTGTGAAAATAAAATATAACACAGCAATTGTCTCCCTCAAAATCAGCTTTTAGGGTGAAGCCAAGGAATGTGTGGTGTACAGCATTGAGGTTACAGGTACAGTAATTGCAGTGTCACTCTTTGTGCAGAAATTCAGAAGATAGCTTATTGCTAGAGTATGCATCCAAGTCCACATGGCAGTATGTCTGATCAAATAACAGGACATCATGAGGCTATGTTTCATGTTTTATTAAATGGATTTCTCATAACCTTTCAGGAACAGTATCAGTCCTGTCCAGGTTTTGAGATTTGCTCTATTTCTCCCCTTGTAAAGAAGAAGAGTAAAAAATGTAGTTTTGGTCTTCGTATTGCAATTCTCATATTAACATAGTCAATAACTTTATGGCAAGAATTTTAAGGAGCCACTTGAGATACCATATATTGTTTGCTCTTTAAGCAAATATTCTGCCTTTACCAGTAAAAGGATACTTTGATGTTGTTTTATTGATTTTCTTCCTTGCATTTGGTTTGGTGGTGAGCCTATGTACTTTATGTTTGAACATCTGGGGCAGCATTTACAATGAGAAAGTTATAAATTTTACTTTTTATTAGCTGCCCCTGGTTGCAAACAGATTCTCATCTGAAGATCTAACCTGCCTAGGTCAGAGACATAAATATTTTGCCAAGATTTGCTATCTCACATTACTCCCAGTTTTCAGACACCCTCCTCACCCCTCAAAATATTTGAGTCATTCCAAACTTCCATCCGCTAGGCCCCACTGTAATTTGCTTATAGGTCAAGGACTTCCCCTTTCCCATTTTTCCCTGTTAGTATCTGCTGTGTGTCTGGAACAGAACATCCAACATAAGGTGCTGTGTTAACACAGTTTCTAAATTTGACACCAAAGAATGCGTTTTGGTTAATTAACAATGCAGATTTGGCATGCCAAATACTTCACATTCAATCATGCCCAGCTCACTGGCAGCCTTAAAGAAGATGGCATAACACTTTATCCAAGCAATTTTTCTACTCAGTTAGGAAATACTACAGACTTTTTATGGAAACACAAATCAATGTTGATCATGTTTCAGACCAACATGGGTAAGAACTGTAAATTCCTAAACCATAACAAAGGAAATCACTTGTGTAATGCCTTATACTGCTTCACTGGCAGCCCACACTGCTTGCTTGCTTTCAAGATTGTGTAACTTTTCTTCAGCTAACAATTCCCTTGTTTCTCATAGCCATTCTGATATGCCATTAATCTACTCTAATAGGAGCAACCCCTAATCCCTTTATTCCCTAAGAGCTATTGGGCCAATATGTCGTCCCATCTGGCCTCTTTCTTAGCACAGAATTCCCAAGGCATTACCATGCTAAAACTGATTGAAGGAAGAAAGCATAATTCTTTCTAAATACACATCAGTACCAAAATGTGCCTTCCCCCTTTCATTGTCTTACTTTATATGTTGTGATAACATTGCTCTCAAATTCAGAATGTCCATATCATATTTTTAAATGTGCTTTTAATCTAGTCTTAAGTAGTAGAGAATGTCCTGAAAATTTATTGGAGGCCCATAATTTACTTCATACCTGGCTGAGATTGCCAGATGGTTCAAAGTGAAACTTAAAACTATGAATAGAGAATTCCAGTGTTTCCATTGGTGTTCCTAGTGAAGCCATGTAACATGAAGTACACCATCAAAAAAGGTGACTGATGTCAAAAGTACTACATTAGTAGCCCCATGTGCATTAATTCAGGGAAGAAGAATGTCTGAAATGCATTGTATCCCTGCAATCCAGCCTGAGAATCATTTCATTAGTGCAAAAGAAATCACAGTTTTCTCAGCTGTAACCCACTGAGGATAATATGGAAAGTATAGGGTGCATGCCATAGCAAGAAGGCCATTTTGTTGTCACAGCCAGGTGGAACCCAGAGGTTGAAAATTTATATGAAAACCTGGAATCCGAGTTCTGAGCTATTGAAATATTTCACTACCTTTGTTGTAGTGATCAATATTAAGAATGTCGTAGCAGGTGTAAAGTGTGGCAGTCTATGTGTTTGATATTTTCTTCTTCTCCAAACCCAGTATCTGTTCAGTGCCTTCTCAAGAGAGGAATGTTTAGAGTGTGGTAACAGTTGATGCTTTAAAGGTGATACTTTATAAGTACATAATCTTGAGGATTTGGGTAGTTTGGTGTTAGTAGATTTGAGGATATTTCAGCTCAGATTGTGTGGTTTTGAAAGACACTGTGAGTTCAGATTTCTTTATTATTATAATCATCTGAGGCAGAATTTCTGATCACTACATTGTTTCCAAATGCTGCTTCTAATTTTTTTTTTATCAGTTTCTTTTTTGCATAAATTAAGTGATATATCTTTGGTGTGCTAGTCTGACTGACAGCTTTGTACACTTATAAATCCATCCCTATGGAATATAGTAACTCTTGGACTCTCTTCAACCTGTTTTAAGTAGGACAAACTAGAAAAGGACACCTTGTATTTCCTCTGATCTGACAGGGTCTTCGTTCTGTCTGTACTGTGGGGCATGAAGATTTCACCCTCCATCTGTGCGGTGACTCCTAACAATACAGTGCTACTTCCTTGGCTAATTGTTTGAGCCTTTTATAGGATTTGGTCTATAAACCCCAAACACACCACCAGTCAATATGAATTTGCTTTCCTTTTCCCCATTTTCCCATTGATTTCAAGAGTCCAAGCAGTACATGTGAAATTTCTTTTCCCATAAGACTAACAACTAGGTTTTGAGTCAGGCGAATTTTAGTTTCAATTTTATTTTAGTCCATATGAAGTGAGAATTATATTCAGTGATCCAGTTAAGTTACTATGATATAAAAAGATGGGAGATCAGTGTTCATTCAGCCAGTCATGCTGGGTGTATGTAGGCACTATTTAAAAATAATATATTTAAAAATTATTTATTCTTTCCTGTAAAACATTGTAATAACAAAGTTCTATGAAGTCACATTTGTGCATGATGATTTATATCCAGTGATTTCCACAGGTAGATGTGTAGCTGTTTCTTTTCTGCTCGTTGGACATTTGAAGTATATTAACTTTATGAACTTCATGGGACAATTAATGCTTTTTAGAGGATTATTCAGGTACCCACTTAAGGCAAAATACAATAAATCTTATGTTACACTAAAGCCAAGCATTAATCAGTGGGCCCTGCAAGCATGATAACTCTCTTCTGAATGTCCAGCAGGCTTAAGCCAGTATTCATTGTCTTCATTTCATTCCCCAGAGCTACAGGTGATTAATTCTCATTATTCTGCAACAGTTTTTACTTACCAGCCTGTGTCTTCATCTTTGGAATTTATTGTAACTGCTACTTGTCCTTACGCATTTTGATGGAAGTTTAAATTCTGTTTCCCTGTTAAGTGAGGTCAGCACATTCATACAGACAAAGGCAAAATATTTTACCCATAACTCTGAAAATTATACAATGTTTAGGAGTAATTTCCAGTATGTAAATATATATATATTTACTACAAATGTTCTCTGTTTGGTTGATTTTCAATAGTGGCAAAAATTTATGAAACTCAGCTTTGGTGCTTTTCAGTAACCTTAAAATCCAATAAAAAGTTGCCATTTGTTCTTACAAAGGTATTTTCAGCCTAAATATTAAATACATTCCCATATCATTTATGGTTTCCTTGGTAATGCATGAAGAATATTTTCTGTCTAGAAAGGGAAAATGAAATATTTAGGAAGGCAAGAATACAAAAATTTTCCTAAACTAAGCCTTTGTGTGGGGTTTTATTTTTGCATCCATATTTTAATGTATTTTGCACAGCTAAGTAGATTCCTGACAGTTACAGTAAACGGCTCTTTCGTCCTCAGTGTCTGTGTGGTGAAGAATTGCTTGTAAAGTCTGTGCGAGCAGCTTTTTGTTTATTTGTACTGATTATCTTACAGACTGGAAAGATCTTATTACATTATATCATTGCACTCTGATGAATGTCAACAGTAATAAGAAGCTAAGAAAATATTTTTCGAGAATGTAAATTAAAGCTGTCTTGCTGATGAAAAAGTAGAAATATTCACAGTGCAAGAAGAAATCGGGGTGTATTTCCTTGATTAATGGGGTCTTTCTTGCTGTCGTAGTCCAGGCGCTTTTATTCCCAGGTCAGTAGGTGGTGCCACAGTCAAAGTAACCTCTCCTGGCTCTAAAAGGCACTTGCTGTCTTTGCTGTTGGTGTTAAAATGTCATTTCGAAGTACTGTAAAAATGCTATTAGCGTGTGTAGATATGCAAGAAAAAGGTTGTGTTTTAGAAAGATCTGGTTTTGAATTTCAAGATACTTGGTTTCATCTTTAAATAATTGATAAAAGCTAAGCTTAGAAAGCCAAGAGCTGGGATGTCGCAATCTAGGAATAAGCTGGTCCTGAATCTGCCTTATGTGATATCTGCACATTTTACACAGGAGAGCAGTTGCTGGAGGAAACAGAGGGAACTAAAAATTAAAAAAAACCATCAAACTGATGGAAGAAACACTCATGCATTCCAGCTCACTCTGTGTTAGTGCGTGAAGATTCCAACTGGAATGCACATTTGGATACAGTAGTACAGAGCAAGTTTTATATTTGTTCTGTTTGCTAGCTAAATTACAGCAAAAGGCTTTTTTTCCTAAACTATAAAACTATTTGAAGGTGAGATCAAGTAACTACCTAGGATTTTTCTACATGGGAAGATCATTGCTAATTTTGTGGAGGACTGTAAATGTTTTTAGCTTTTGCTAAAACTCATTTGGTTGCAGATATTTCTCAGAGGGAGACAATCAGTGTCCTGGCTTACTCAGCTGTGTGTGCTGTGCTTGTGATTACTGATTGTTTATTTGTGTAACCTTGGGTTGTGTGTAAGGCTGCAAACTTCGGCTTTCCAGTATTTGGGCTGGGTTAATGTGATACAGGACAAGTAGACAAACACCTTCAAGCTTGCAGCATCTTCAGTCCTGATCAGGCATCCTGACACAGTATTCTTTCAGTGTTGTAGCCATGTGGCCAGTGGTGTTTGCCCAAGAGGATCTCATCTGTCATCTCTGTGGTAGAGATAATTTCAGAGACTGCAAAAGTTGCTGCATACCGCCTTCAGGACAAAGGGAATTATGGATTGCTGGCTACAGTCCAGTTTTTATCTGGGACAGATGACACTCTTTAGTTGTCCACTTTGAAATGCAATAAAGTGACTGGCCTAGTTTATCGTACCCTGTGATTGACACTGCAGCCTGGGAGCTGACCAGCAAGTTGTGTGACTCTGGTGCCATTCTGTTAGCAGGCAGCTGGGACTACCATCTCCAGAATAGCTTGGGTTGTCTGGAAGATCTTATCACCTGCCAACCTGAATGTGGTACAGATTCAGCCACGACTGTGTGTGCTGGGTGTCTGACTCCCACTAGAAGGATTATTCAAATAAGCAGTCAGGAGCTTCCTCCTGACTTCACAGCTGTTTGATCCAGGGAATTGAAGCTGTGTGCATTACTCCTTATAGTCCCTGGTTGTTCAAGTAAGGATTTAGAGAGCTGTATGAAACTACAAAGCATTTGGTATCTTTCTAGCCAGACTCAGTGACAATTCATGCATCCCTCTAGGCCTGTATATAGTTGCCTGGAAAAAAATAATGCCACGTGGCCACAGTTTCATGGTGTGGCTCAGTTGGTGACAGGTAGAACCATCCTAGTGCAAACAAATTGTGGTTTTGACTAATTACAACAGCACAGTTTTTAAACCCTCCTGCAGTTTAGTGGAGTTTGAAAAGAAAGGTATCCTTTCATAATAATGACTTTTTTTGGTACAGCTTCCTGCACTTAAGTAATGTTACTTTGCAATTGAAAATAGTAACCAGGGGAGGAAAGTGATTAATCCAAGACTATTTATGAACTAAGCAGAGAATCCTGGGCTAGGATTCCCTCTCACAAATCCCCGTGAGTTACCCTGCAAAGCAGTTCAGAATCACTGCTATAGCCATAGCCAGGTATATTTAAAAGAATTTATAAATGGAATAACCATGTGCTAATGGATATGAACCCATCAGTCCATTTTCATGTTTGAAGGGATTTGGATGCAGCACTCAGTGTAATTTCTTCACATCTCTGTGAAGAGATCTTCCATTCTCTGCAGACCATCCAGAGGGAAGGAAGTAAAGTGCTTCGCATACAGGTAAAGCATTGCATAAAGTAATACAAAATTTGTCTGTTTTAAAAAACAGACAAATATTTATTTACTGGCAGGATCCAGTCGTAATGCCAGTCCAGTTCATCCAGAAAGGAAACCCCTCCACACTGTAGTAATATGTCTGCTCAGGCCACTGAGTTCAGTGATGGATTAGCACAATCACTTCCTGAGAGACCAGAAAGCCTTGAACTACAGAGGACCTCCCAGCTCACTGGCTGCAGTCTCTCCAATCACAGGAAATATTTCTGACATCCTCAAACAAAATTGTACATTGTATCTAATCTGTAGTGAAAGGCCAACAGCTAAACTTAGGAGGTCTATCAGGGAACAGAGCAGCCCTGATGACTGTGTACATTTTATCTTGTGCTGTGACTTGTGACTGGGTATTTTCTTCAAGGTTTTGTGGGTAAAATGGGTTGGGCTAGATAAAAGTGACTGGAGAGTAATAACCACCTAAACCCCCTTTGATCTCCAGGGCTTGGAACCTTATGGCTGCAATATTCTAGTGGAAAATATTGGTGGGCTGGTTAAATCTGTGGCTATTGTAAGTGAAGATAAAAGAAATATTTAATAATATGTTCCTGCTGTTATCCAGTACATTGCTGGCTGCATGAAAGCACGTGGAGCCCTATATGTAGCCAGTGGAGGTAATTTAGTGCAATGAGATGGGAAAGAGGGTGTCACTGCTTGGAATTGAATTATCACAGAGTGCCTGGGGTTATTCCAGCAGACAGTGTGTACAGCTTTGAGATCTGAAAGGGCTTTTGGTGGTGTGAAACAGGCAATTGCTAAATGTTGGGTTTGATTTGTTTGTTGGAACCTCAGAATAAAGAGGATAACTTTAAAAGGGGTGTTAATGCCTTGGCCAGGGACAGTTGCCATCTCTCCAGAGGCACATGTGTGTAGGATTAGCTCCTCTCCTAGGCACTTGAAGCTAATCTGTAATATGAAAGAAAAATTTTGAAATTAGCAGAATCTGTGCTGACCTTCCCATATGAGGGGTAGGACTGGACAGTGACCATGTGGGTGGCAGAATGGAAGTTTCCATTAAGTGTGGGTGGGAGCTTCTCTAATAATTTCCATTTATAGTGGTTCCAGTTGCAAAAGGTTGAATCACTGGCAAGGGCAGTGCCTCATCTCTGTCTCTGTCTTGTTCCATCTTGTTGGTTTACAGGTGCTTGTTTTGGGTACCTAAAAATAACAGCCTTGCTTAATTCAGTGTGACATCAAGCATGCAAGATTCCAGTCTTGTGACCAGTGTCACAGCCATGCCTGTTGCCTTGGATACAGACCTGGGATTTATGACAGGGTCAGGCATGATTGTGTATCACCACCAGGATGTCTACACAGCCCACTGGGATGGTGATCCATGTAGGAAGCGAAGGGAACAGATTGGTCATGCTGACAGAGGAAAAGAAGCCGTGGTTTCATAAGTGCACATCCCTGCTTCGACACCCAACATTCTTTAGCCATCCTTATGAAAATCCTCCTGGTGCAGCACTGCCTTGAAAGATGCAATCTGCAGATGCTCCATGTGGGCTCAATTTTCCATACATGAAGATAAAGTTAGAGATGAAGTATTTCCATTTGTTTTATGCATGGTGAAAACTAAAAAAAAAAAAAAAAAAAAAAAAAAAAAAAAAACACCAAGAAAAAAAAACCCATATAAAAAAATAAAANATAAATAACCTCATATAAGATTATAAGATTTTTGGTTTTTTAAAAAGGGTTGTTTTCCTTCATCTGATCCAGGCTTTCATCTCCTTAAGTGTACATATGGACATGGTCAAACTTCCTCTGACTAACTTGGAAGCTATTTGAATATTGCAAGTGTGAAATCATGACCACATGTGTTCTATTAACACTTTGCATTGGAGAATTGTGTGTATGTGAGAGGAAAATCATATGCATATATGAGGTGAAAATGGAAGCAGTTGGAAAAGGCTGGAAAGAAGTAAGAAAGACAAAAATGAGAAAATAATATTTTGTGTGTATGTGGTGAATGTATATATATAAATATATAACATATATTTTTATTATATATATTGTTTTATATATATTACATACAAATTTAATTGTCTAGTCCATCATTTCTCAGTACATCAGAAAATTTCTCATAATCTACTCGAAAAAATCTGATTCACTCTTAGTAGAAATCCTGCAATGAATGAATCTTTTAATTTGCAGGCAGCAAAATGATGAAAGACTGAAACTAAAATATTAGTTCTTGAAACTGTCAAAACTGTGCAAAGGTCAAAAGATTTTTCCATTTTTATTGCAATAGAAATGAAAACTTTCAGCGTAAACCAAGAAAAAGTTAACTGACTTCCCCTAAATTTTGAAGAATAGATGCTATTTCTATCTCGTTTTGTCCACCTATTTAAACATACACATACTTCATGCAGCAGTGATAGATGTAGGAAGAAATATTTCAAATGTCAGATGATTTGTTTGTATAGTGGGGCACTTTCATACTTTTAAATCTTGAAGGTCATGTCTGTCTGGTGATTTTTCGAAATTGTTCAACTCAACACTCTGAGGATCCTTCATACTCTTATGAACCCACATTTCCCACAGTTTTTGCATGGATGGCTTTTGAATGGATTTTGCTGGTTCTGGTACTGTACTCATTTTGACCGGAAAGTCCAAGGTATCCTTCTGCAGTCCCTAATGCAATCAAAAACAACAAAAAAAAAGGTTTTTTAGCATAGCTACCACATTTTCCTGACAAGTAAGGGGTTTGTGTTTGTTTTTTTGTTTTGTTTTTTTTTTGGGGGGGGGGGGGGGGGGTTTGGGGTTTTTTTTTTTTTTGGGAATTTTCTCCGTTTTTCCCACAAATAATTCCCTTGGGGGAAAGAAAAAATTAAAAATTTCGTTTTGCTGCTTTTGATTTGGGTTTTTTTTGCACTGGAAAATTCCCAAAAAAATGAAAAATTTTATCAGGGATGGGAAAATCCCGGATTTTTGATGGGATTTCTTGGAAATCGTCCCAAAACTCCGGNTTTTTGGTTTTTTGGTTTTTTGGTTTTTTTCTTTTCATTTTAAGCTTTCCAAATAAGGATTTTTAGGAAAAGGGAGGACATGCAGAGGAAAGGGCTTCCAGGCAAAAGATGAGGATATGAGTAAAAATGTCTTTCATTTTTTCTTTCTCTCTGAAATGTAGCATGAAGTGAGGGCAGCGACTGTGATAATAGAAGCAAATGATAAATGAAAGAAAGGACACTTCAACATAATCTAGATAACAGGAAAATTTTAAGTGGACAATTTAACATGAGAGTCTGCATGGAATTATTTTTCATTAAACAATCAAAGCTTGTGATAATGTAAATGAAATCCATTTTTAGCTGCAGGAAATTTTGAGAATTTCAGAAGAATAGAAAATATGAGTATAATAATATCATGATGGTAATTCACAGTAATTATAGAAAAGTGTAATTGCACAACACAAGCACTAATCAAAGCTTGGAAGAGCACTTTGGCATTCATTAGGATTTCAGAGCTATTAGCATTTACCTTTGTCATTGGGCACCACACAACAAACATTATTAATTTCATGTCAATCAGAGCATAATTTCCCAGATCAGATATCAGTTCATAATAACAAACCACCAAGATTGACTTCTCTGACATGGATTTCTGTCAAGTATTTTATAAAGAGAGCTTAACTGGGGATGCTTTGGAGGTAGAAATGTTGCCCTTGAACTTCGGTGATCTCCGAAGGTTTGTGAGCTATCCTCTGTATATACAAATTCCATTAATTTATTTGCATCTGCTGGCCTAAAAAAGCTTCAGAATATTGCCCGTGCTGTCCTTCTTCCTATCTTACAGGAAATTTTGTGAGCTTCATTCATTTGTTGTGTGTGTGTTTTAATAATCAAATTATTATTGAACTTGTCAGGTATCTTGCGCTACTGTAGTACATGTGCAAGACATCATTTGTGCTCCCTAGAACTTCTAACCTGATGTACAGCTCATCCTGCATTATTCTCTGTTGAGAATTGTGTCATTTGCTTATTGGGTTTTTATTTCTGCCCCTGCTGACTAGCTACACTTTTCTTCTGCAGCTGCTCTGAATGCTTAATGTGAGGAAACGAACATTTTGCAGCTCATACCAAATGGTGATATAGTTGTAGGGAACATTTGAAAAAATCAAAGATAAAGGAAGAAGAAGAATATTGAATTCTCTTAGGTTCAGTAGAAGAAAAGCTGTGTTTTGTGCAATAAAAGAAACAAACAAAACTAGGTCTGTGGACATGAAATGAGATCCTCTGGCTTGTAACCCTTTTTATACGTTACTGAAAAATAGAAACTGTTCTTTTACTATTGTTTCCAGACTTTAAGCAGTTCTATGCCATATGTATAGCTCTTGAAGGGAAGGGTTGTCTATACATGAAGACAGTGGCTGGTAAATTAAAGAATACTTCAATTTGTCCTTCCATTAAGCAAGATACAACTTATCAGTGTGCAGGTGGGTCATGTCCCATTGTTGGAAATAGTAAGTTTTGACTTAGCTTTTTCTTTCCTCAGCCCACTCACTGTCACTGTGCTTTTCTCTGGCTTGTGGCAGGATTACTTCTCTGTTAGCAACTTATTTTTTAGCACACCATTCTGACACCTTGACAGTTCATGCACTAAATCAGACTTTACAATTACTGGCAGGCAGTTATTAGATGTATTGCACTTAATTAACTTTGCACCTAATTACAAGCAGTGCTGGCCGATTACAAAGGGCATAAATATATTAGTGCCCTGCTTGTCACATCATGAAAATGACTGTTTGAACAAGTCAAGCAAAAGCAATTACCATATTGTGTACATAGTGAAGGGTGAGGCAGAGTGCAGGGAAAGGGATGAACTGGGGTTCTCTTTGCAGGAATTTCATTCTGCAGAGAGCATTTCAAGTGACCCAGATGAGCAAAAAGTATGAGGAAAGATTTCATTTGTGTAAACACTTCATGTGTGAAGGAAGATCAGAAGTTGCATAGTGAGAACTGATGTAAGTTTTGTTGGATACCTACCCTGTGTAATAAATTAACATCAG
>VWYO01011448.1:0-12702 GCA_013400275.1 Rhadina sibilatrix
GCACAGAGAGCACAGTGAGCACACTGAGCAGTGAGCACACAGAGCACAGAGAGCACAGTGAGCACAGCTCTGCAGGTGCTGTGGTGCTGCCTGCCCTGGGGTGTGCCTGTCACACCACCTTGGCCTGGCTCTGGTGTACAAACCCATGGCTTTGAAGAAGGTTCCTCTGAAGAGACAACTGCCTCCATCTGCATCTCAGCTTTCTGTGAGGAGACTGAATCTACCCACTGCCCTCAGTGTGTCACACTTCCCTCTTTCCACACTTCCCAGAGCGTGGTTTTTGCCTCAAGGCACCACAGAGCCTGTGCTGTTTGACTTCCTGCAGGAATGGATCTGCAGTGCTGCTGGTGCTGAATGGTAACTGCCTGTGGTAAAAGTTTGTTTTGCACTTGAGGTAGCCTGTGTTCATAAGTCTCCTTAGGAGGTCTACTGCATCAGGGCCCTGAATGCTTTTAGATTATGTAACAACATTATATAGAGACTCAAAAAAAAAAAAAAANAAAAAAAAAATCAAAAAAAAAAAAAAAAAAAAAGTTTAGCTAGTGACTAGGATGACATTAATAATTCAGCACATTGAAATGAAAGATGAAAATCAGACAGGCAATAAGTTAATGCTTACTTTCTGCTGACCATACATGTGTGGGTATGAAATGCTTTCTCAGGATCATCTCCTACTCCAATAGAACCTCATCTGTTTCTCTAGGAGGATTTATTTGGACTGCTTCCAACACCCTGACCAACAGGGTGTCGGGTTGTAGTTCTGACTCTGTCGGGGTTTCTAGGATTGGTGTTTGTTTGCTTGTTTGGTTTGGTGGGTTTTTTTCCTACTACATTTGTATTGTTAATATTCCTAGTGAAGAACTGTTATTCCTATTCCCAAATCTTTGCCTGAAGGCCCCTAATTGCAAAATTATTATAATTTGGCGGGGGTGAGGGGTTTACATTCCCCATTCCAAGGGAAACTCCAGCTTTCCCTGGTGGATACCTGTCTTTCCAAACCAAGACACATACCAATGGAATTCTGCTGAAATGGGACTGGCTTTATAGGTACTTTGGATAGGCCCAGTTTAGACTCACCAAATAGGAGCTAAGGTAGAGAATTGCAACTGAAAATTAAAGATACAGTGGGAGGTGTTATACTTAATAGACACATGACTGTTTCAGCATCACTATTACACTTCAAATGTCTGAAGTGTAAAAGAGAGTGATCTGTAACATGTTATTGGTAACCCCAGTGTTGCATTTTAGAAATTGTCTAATTCAAGCCATGATGAATTTAATCCTACATCACAGGTATGAAAATTTCAATACCTTTGGCAGCCTTCTGTTTACAACAGGTTTCCAGAGTGGAACAAGCAGAGTACCAACACTCTAACCAGCAGCTAGCTCTTCCACTACTGAGAAATAACTGCATGCACCTGGACCAGTAAACTAGCAAGGAGTTAACACTGGTGCCTTACCTTACTTGGAATCACTGAGGGTATAGCTAGCTAATTAATTCCTACTCTTTTTTTGTTACTGCAAAGCATCTTTTACATCTAGTTTTACCTGACTGCTTTTGCTGCTGATGAGTGGAAGTCTGTGTTCCTTATTCCTCACCACTGGCTTGGTGTCAGACTGAGCAGGACCTTGTAAGTTGTTATCACCACTTCAGAGGGAGGCTAAAATGCAAGGACAGGAGATATAAATCATCATCACAAGTCAAATTCATTACAGAGAAGGAAGTATTTTAAGTAAATACTTTCATGCCAAAAGGGTATTAACAGGTAAAAGTGTTAATGTAATTTATTCAGAGAAGTTCTTGATAACTGTCAAGTTATTCAACAGCTTTCTCTCATTATCATTTACTTCATGTACCTTGACTTGGCAAAGCCTTTAGGAAGACATTTAATCAGAAGTATGCAAATGGTCCTGTTAGCTTCAACAGGAAATCAGCACTTAGGAATAGAAAATCTTAAATATTTTCTAAATGTTGAGACATATAGGTAGTAGTTATATATGATGAGTTATGCAGCCTTCTTTTTTTTTTTTTTTCCTTGCAATGCAGTTAGAGAATTTTTCTGCAAGTTTTCAAATATTTCCTAAGCAGGGCTTTGCTTAGGAAACCATTCTACAAAAGCTGCTACTGAACTGAAAATGTTTCTGTTTCCGTGCTAAAACATAAATACTAAGAAGTTAGCAAATAAAGATTTTTTGATTGAATAAATTTTTTTATTCATCATTAAGTATTTTTTTAATTGAATGAGCTAATCCTGATTCTAAAATAACACTTTAAATTAGAAATTGAAGTGCTACACTTAGAAAATGTCATTTTTTTTTTTTTTCTGACATGCCTATTGCACAATGCAAGTTTCAAAGGTCTTCGTTTCTCTAAATTGCCTTACAGGGAGAATGAACTGTTTATAAGAAAAAAGGACTTGTTCTTTCCTTGATTTTCCATTATTTCTTCAATCGAGTTGGTCAAATGTTGCAAATAGTTATGAAGTAGGTCTTTGTTTCCTACCTATCCTGATGGAAAAGGACTGTCCTTTAGGGAGGGACATACAAGGTTGTCATAACTCTGGTTGTATGAACTTACAGCAACAGGTGATTTGTATTGTGTTTTTTCTTTTCCATAAATGGAAGACTTGGCCAAAGATACTAAAAAAATAAATCAAATAGCCTATTTTCTACTTCAGTTTTTGTGCATCTGTGAATGGCCTCAGATCTTCAGAATTGTGTGCAGGAAAAATACTTTATGGTGGAATTTAGGGGAAAATCGGACGACCTGAATCTGGGCCTAGAGTGTCTTTATGTCCATGTTACAAACAAAGTGGTTACAACACACATAATGAAACAGCTTGCCCAAAGACACTGTGAAGCTTCAGGGGGTCTCAGCCTGGATGATTAGACCCCTTTGAGTTTCCTTGGGACTGTGCCCTGATGCTGACTTTATAGAGAGAGGCAGCCTTGATCCAGTTGTCCAGAAACGGAATTTTAGTAATGCAAAAAATAACAAACAGTAAGGTGTACACTATATTTGGAGCAAACTGGAACAAGGGAGTGGCAACAGGCAAAAGGTGGGGTCCAGGGTCAGACAGGGGTATTTATGCCTCCCAGTGTGGGGTAAACTGGGGTAAACCCCAGGTGGGGTCTAAGGGAAGGGTCCAATAGGAGAGAACGATTAGGAATGATAAATGTAAAGGACCCAATAATTGATTGCCAATGAGATAAACTTTATTAAAGCGAGGAGCCGAAGCGAGCAGCGAGCTGGGAAAGCCGGAGAGCACAAGTCTCAGCTCGTGCTCCACACTCAGCTTTCAGAGTTTTTCCTGTAGTTTCCCATTTTATAACTTTTTGGTTACACACTCCCCTTGGTCCCTCCCCTGTCCATGTTTTCCATCTCTGGTCACAGTTGAGTTTTCCAATTCTGGGAGTCTGGGGTCCTCTGCCCTCTCACGGTGGTCGGTGGATGAAGTCTCTCCTCTTCCTCATGGCACGTCCCTGGGGACTTTCCACTGTGGTCACTATGGTTCCACCATATNTCTGCCCTCTCACGGTGCTCGGTGGATGAAGTCTCTCCTCTTCCTCACGGCACGTCCCTTGGGACTTTCCACTGTGGTCACTATGGTTTCACCATATCTCTCATTTTCTCCCTTTCTTCATGTCTTATGATACAAAGTTACATTTCATTATCTTGCACCAAGGCCGGGCTTTTTCTAAACTCTATTTCCGCAATTTCTGCAACTAGCAATTATTGCTTAATAGCTTATACACCTTTATAATTATTAACTATAACATTTAACACAAATTACCTAAATCATTAATATCATCTATAATGATATTAAATATTATATTTATAATATATAATATATAATATTAAAATTCCTGCACCAAAAATCAACCTATAGTAACACGAAGAACGAGGAATCTTCTAGCAATGATTTGCATGCTTGAACTGAGGGTACATGTGAGTAAGCCTCTTGCTTACTGTACTTAGAAAGATGTTTCCCAGGACATCAGGCAGGGGTTTTCTTCTTCTTCCCAGGGACACCACTCTCTACAACATGCCATAAGGGATGTGGAGAAGTGAAGAGTGGAAGGGTTGTGCAGGCCTCTCCCTGTTTCCCCCAGGCAGGGCTTTACCTGTATTTGTTGCAGCTTGCTGGTGAAATATCATCAGTTCTGGGGGTTTGCTTGTGCCTGTTTCTTACCAGAGTACACCATGTGGGCCTGCAGAGCTGCAAGTGCTTCAGTCAGTTCTGTTTCAGATATTACAGTGATCATAATTTTGAATGTGAAATCTTGGCAATGTTCTGAAGTCACGAGTGCCTTGTCTTTCATTGCATCCATTTAGGTTCAGGATGCCTAGAGACAAACTATATGGGAAAAGGCCTCTGTGACACAGGTCCCTACTGGAACTGACTGGACCAGCAGGAAGACACCTAGGCAGAAGGTAAGAAAAGCCTCTTTTAATTTTTTAACTGATGTAAAACCTAATGAGGTGATCTTAATTTATTTGGCTACTAGCAGTGGAATTTAAATGAAGCACGTAATTTGTTAAATACTAACAAATATGCTTCAGGCTGTACAGCTAATGTAATTTTTTGCTTCACTGGTAGCCTTGGAGGCGTTTGATTTCCCTTAACCTAAACTTCATCTGTAAGCAGGCCATACCAGCAGGTTTGATCAAGCATTTTTGTTTGTCACATTTGTAAAATACAGTCTTTTAATTTCTTCTTTAGCCCACTGGAGCCTTCCAAAGCCCATGCTGCCTGTTCATCTGCCATTTCAGATGTTAGTCCATGCAGGAATGCTGAGTGAGCCATGCTGTTTGCTCTGCTGTTGTTCCATTGAATGTGTTGCTGTATGTAATTCCACTGCTTGGTTTGTTTCTCACATGGTGTTCAGATTAGGCAGTGGAGGAGTTTCTGACAGTTGTAAAAACCTTCTCTAATGGTTTTGTCAAACTGAAGGTTATGAATTTTAGTACCTTGCTACAACTTTCATTGCAAGTACTTAAATGCATCCAGAACCTATAAATTTTGCTCATCGTTTCTTGGCCTTGACCCTGTATTTTGTTAGACTGGGCAGGCAGCACGGATCCTCTGGAAGCATCACAAGCTAGATGCACACAGTATGTCACCCTTACAACCCTGCTCATGGAAGAGCTTGGGGTATTTAAATACAGAATGGGTTCTATGCACAATTTATTATTTCAGTGTGTTTCACAAAGATTGTGCAGTTATTCTGGGGGAGGAAGGAAAGGGAGTATTGCTTTGGGTTGTTTTCCAGACAGAATGAGAAAGCTCCAGAGAGCTGTTCTAACCATATGATAAACATAAAAGTGGACTAAGGAGTACTTTGAATGAGATTTTTTTTTTGGTGAAAATTCTTTTGGTATCAAGCTACATAAATATTGGGAACTTCATAATGACTTTAGTTGCGGAGATTTTGATGGCCATTTTAATATCAAAGTAAATTGCTATTAGAAGGAAAAATTAAATGCCTTCCAACTATGAAACAGTGAAATGAATGTGGGTTGTGGAGACTTTGGGAATGATTGTTGCACAGCAAGACCAGTCTTAATAGAGGAAAGAAATCTTGATTGTAATAACTGGGTTTGTAAAACAAAAAAGACAACACAAAATTTTCAAGTAATATGCAGAGTTAATAAAATGTTCTTGAGGGAATATTTTGGCAGGAAAAAAGGGAAATACTCTTTTATTCCAGATGGGGGCGGGAAAAGCACTTCTTGACTTGCTGATCTTCTGGAAAAACATTTATGTTCTCTGTCAAATATGTGTAAATTCAACCATATTTTAAGTCTTTTCATGGGTCCTGCTGGATGTCTCAAGGGCAATCCAAGGAAGGAGAACATTTGATAAGCACATGTAGCTCCAGGCAAAGCTCTGTGCATTCCCACAGAGCTCTGATGCCATTGAGCTCTGCACTGTGCCACACATTTTTTCCTTCTCCTTAAGCTCTGAATCAAATCCTTTTGAAATCAGTAGAGCTCTGTCAATAGACTTCAAAGATCAAGCACCATGAAGAAAGTGCAGATCAGGAAGTACTGATCTGGGCTTCATTTCCTTTTGCTTTTCTTTTCCCTTACTTTCCTTTATTTCAGAAAGGAACATGCTATATTGCATCTGTTCTCAAACAGTCCCGGGCCATGAGCCACCAGAGCCTGGCACCGTGTCATTGGGCTGTCAGAACAGGAAGAAGCACAGTTGTTCTTTTCTTCTCCTGGCTCCTTTAGTGTCTGGCTCCTTCCACTAGAGCTTTTTTTTTTTTTTTTCCCCCTTTCTCATGATATAGTGCTATAGAAGAAAGTATCTGGCATCTTAATAATATTAGTTTTATGGTATTCTAGTTTTCAGCTGTGAGATGAACATCAGATGCTTGCACGGTCTCTCTACCCACACACAATGTGTGTTTGTGTCTGCATATAAATTTATACTGTACCATTGCTGTTATAATTTTTTTCAGAATTTATAAATTACCATGAGAGGGTATTTATGGGAGAAAAGGAGAAACAGATGATGTCCCCATCTTGTACTTTTTATAGGGATATCACTATAGCTTAGCTTTTTTTGCATCTAATGGAAGGGCAAAGTACTTCCTTGAAATCTGAAAACTTGCTGAAATCTGGATTGATTTTGGAGGCAAAGTAATCCACTTAAAATTTTTCCCTCTGCAAGCAATTTTTTCCCCCAGAAAGGCCCAGACAGGTTTATGGCCATTTGAAAACCAGGGACTAAATATTATACCATCTTCTCTCTCTGCTGCTGTCCTTCCTTCTGTCCAGTCCAATACCCCTTCCCTTCCCTTCCCTTCCCTTCCCTTCCCTTCCCACTCCTTGCAAAGGGCCAGGGCAGGCTGGAGTAGATGTGATTTAGGGATTAGATACTCTGAAGAGGGGGAGCTTGAAACATAGCCAGCCTCTTCCAAAGGACAGTGCAGGAAGGTTGGGTTTCACTTGTCAAACTGAGCAACAGTGCCATTCTGGAAATGGCATCTCCCTCTCTTCATGCAGAAGCTGTCTTTTACTGACTATCCATGTCTACATTTGTGACCTTCTTGTAGCACAGAAATTCTTTTTGCAGAACAAAATTCTTGTAGTCCTCTCCTCTGGTAAAGAAAATACATTGTGTAGTGAAACATTTTCTAGAGACGGCATCTCCAACACCCTTCCCACCTCTTCTCTTTTCCTTCACACCAGAAGGATGATTCCTAAATGACACAAGAAGATGCATTTTTTTTCAAGCAATTTCACAGTTAATAGTTTAATATATTTGCGAGATAAGCAGCACTGCTGAAAAGATAGCTCTCCCTCCCCTTTTTCCCCCCAGAGAAAGAGCAAGAAAAGCCTGCCATATACAAAGTAATTAAATAGTTACATAGTATACAGTGGATGTAGTCTGAAGCTGGAAAGAAGATAAACCAAGGAAATTTCAAGTTATTCGTATAAACACCATTGCTTGTGGGCGATCTTCCCTTCTTCCTGCTACTCTCTGTGCTGTGTCCCAGTATTTGAGCCCTTTTCCCTGGTCAGAGGAGAGCTCTGGGTTCCTANCACTTAAAATTTTTCCCTCTGCAAGCAATTTTTTCCCCCAGAAAGGCCCAGACAGGTTTACGGCCATTTGAAAACCAGGGACTAAATATTATACCATCTTCTCTCTCTGCTGCTGTCCTTCCTTCTGTCCAGTCCAATACCCCTTCCCTTCCCTTCCCTNTTCTTGTAGTCCTCTCCTCTGGTAAAGAAAATACATTGTGTAGTGAAACATTTTCTAGAGACGGCATCTCCAACACCCTTCCCACCTCTTCTCTTTTCCTTCACACCAGCAGGATGATTCCTAAATGACACAACAAGATGCATTTTTTTTCAAGCAATTTCACAGTTAATAGTTTAATATATTTGCGAGATAAGCAGCACTGCTGAAAAGATAGCTCTCCCTCCCCTTTTTCCCCCCAGAGAAAGAGCAAGAAAAGCCTGCCATATACAAAGTAATTAAATAGTTACATAGTATACAGTGGATGTAGTCTGAAGCTGGAAAGAAGATAAACCAAGGAAATTTCAAGTTATTCGTATAAACACCATTGCTTGTGGGCGATCTTCCCTTCTTCCTGCTACTCTCTGTGCTGTGTCCCAGTATTTGAGCCCTTTTCCCTGGTCAGAGGAGAGCTCTGGGTTCCTTGCAGCCCAGCACTAGCAATGACAACCTGTGGAGGTGCCCAGGCAAATGCTGATGTGGGAGAGGACTGCTGAGGTCCCTCTGTAACAGCTGGTTAGACCTGATGAATCTAAAATTTATGCTGAGTTTAGGTATGCAAGAAGAGTAGGAGTTGGGCTTATGTCTGTGTCTTGGGTTACGGAACCAAAAATGTCTATTCTATTTCATCTGTTGAAAGCAGTTGGGGAGATGTTTTTCTTTATCTCTTGTAACTCCAGGGGGAGGGGGTGGGTGCCTTCTGATAATGGGCCAGCTGCTAAACCAGGTGGGGCAGTGTTTGTTATCTCTGTCACCACCCATCCTCCCTCCAGGGGATATCTGCTGCTAATGGGCCATNTCCCAGAGCTCTCAATAAAAGCACCTGCATATAATCATTCTGTGATTATGTGTTTCCAGTGCTAATAACTGGACCCTTTTCTCTCAAGATTATCTCATATACTCCAACAGAACCACAGCTGCCACTCCAGGAGGACTTGCTGTGGACTGCTTCCAACAGCCTGACCAACAGGGTGTCAGGTTGTAGCCCTGACTCTGTCAGGGTTTCTAGGATTGTTGTTTGTTTGCTTGCTTGCTTGGGTTTTTTTTTTTTCCTACTACATTTGTATTGTTAATATTCCTAGTAAAGAACTGTTATTCCTATTCCCATATATTTGCCTGAAAGCCCTTAATTGCAAAATTATCATTTGGAGGGAGGGGGTTTAAATTCTCCATTCCAAGGGAAGCTTCAACTTTCCCTGGCAGACACCTGTCTTTCCAAACCAAGACAGTCTGGTGTGTGACCAATGATGGGTTTTATTAACTATTAACTCCCTGAAAGGTTTTATATGTTTTGCCAAAGCAGAAAAGAGAAAGTAAACAGTGTTCAACTGAACAGTGAAAGAAGCTGAATTGGGAAAAAACCAAACCTGTTGAAAGTTTACCCAACACATAGCTTATAACTCAGTAATTCCAGGGTGTTACAGGTTTTCATGGTGGCAGACTGCTGAGAAAAAAATGGGAACTGGCATTTTCTATCCCTGTGGTTCTATAGATCCTTGAAATAGAGGAGTTTGCTCACAAAATTGCTTTTTGAGCTAGACACTTGGAAAGTTGGAAAATAGATCATCTACCCATGGAACTTGCTGTTCCTGCCCAGAGATCTGGAAGGGATAAAACAGGGCTCCTGTACGAGCTTTGTGCCAGAGGAGTTTTACTGTGAGGACATATCTAGCAAGAACATGGCAATTTTGTACACCAAGTTCTTTGCACTTAAGCTATATTTGTTGTGGCTTCCCCTAACATATCTAGAGAGTGAGATTCTAGGAGCACTAGCAAAAATAGTATTTTTTACAGCACATCTTAGTGGAAGGAGGACACTGAACAAAAGTCATAGTGACAGAGATGCATTTACTTTTTAGCTGGTACGAGCAGAGCAAAAATACTACTTTCAAATATGTTGTGTTGAGATCTCATTGGGGAATACGACAAAAAGAATAATTGATTAAGCCAGCATACAGAATTGTTAGGTATATTTTATTTCATGTGCAGGTTTGTAGTCTTCTATGGAACTGTAATGTGAAGATTTTTTTAAGCATCCATATCAGATGACAGTGGCCTGAAGTAATAATGTGATTGATAAAATAAAAGAAAGCTCCAAAAGAACTGGTATTCTCACTTTTCAGAAAGAAGAAAAAAAAAAAAAGTTAATATTCTCAGTAGGACAGGCCAGAAATAGGTATGCAAAGCACATGGGTCTGATTCTGCTGCCTGTGTCTGGTGTTCCTACTTTTACCTGCTGAGAGCAGCTCCTAGTGAGGAATTCCCTTACCATCACATTCTACTCCTACACTGAGTCTGTCTTCAATTAACATGTGAGTAAAACTTACAAAGCAGTGGGCTGTGAAGAGGAGCAAATACAGTGAGTTTATTATTTAATGCAAATTAACTCTCCTAATTCAGAGCCTTAGTGTAATAGCCACAGTGAGACTGAGGGGCCCTCATTCCTGCTTGTGAAAGGCCATCCTCTGCCCTGCCTCCCTAGTGATTTCAGTGCAGCTGCCTCTCCCCTCACTCCTTGGAGAGAGGGGTGGTGAAGGTGGATCAGTCAGCTCCCTGGAGTGCTCAGTCAGACTCTTCAGAGGAAATTCCCTGTGGCATCATGCAAACCATTCCCTACCCCATGAGGCAGTGACTGAGACAGGGAGTGATGCCAGGAGCTCACCTGTCCCTTAGAATCCCTCTCCCTCCTCTTCACATGCTTTAGCTGCACATTGGCGTGTGCATACCCACCCCTCTTTGAATGCCAGCTCCCAGCAGACATTGCACATCTTTCTGGGATTAAAACCTTTAAAGAGTGTCTTTGCTATTAGTTGGGAGGCAGACTTTTACATCTGGATTGTGTGCATAACTACATATATATATACATACATATATATGTGTGTGTTCAATTTGGTTGGATTACCTTTTATAACATCCCTTTAAGCTCTCTGCCAATAGATAGTTTAGGACTTAGGTATGATAAAATAAAGAAAAGTGTAGCATTCTGAATTTAAATAGAAACTTTGGCATGAAAGTGTAGAATCTGCCTTATGAATTATATGTAGAGGTGCATATCATTAGGAAGTAAAATAGTGTATTTTTAATGTAAATTTTCAATCTTGGTCCATCATGGCAGGAGCACCAGCAATCTAAGAGAGTTTAATCTCAGTAAGGATTTACATCTCCCCCTGGCCAATGGAGTCCACTCTCCTCTAAGTTCATTCCCTTATTCTGGCTTTCCCTGTTTGCCCTTTCACTTGTGTCTCTGCTAGAGCAAGACCCAAAATGCTACAGAGATTATTCAACCAAGTCTTCTTTAATCTATTTTTTTTAAACAGCAATCATGTAAAAGTGTTTTTAACTCTGTCAGCTCTCCTCACAAATAATATAAAACAATTTGTTTTCGTTCTCTTAGCTGTCATACATGCTTAGGTTTTCAGTAAATCAACTAATATTTAATACTTAACCTTACTATCTGCAAGCAAAAGGTCTTGCTTTATTTTAATGTCAATATATTTGGCTTATACAGGTCTTTTAAATGATTCACATCATATCTTAGCAAGCCTCTTGGACAGAACATAATAATAATAAAACAAACACAGTTTTCCTTGATGGAGATTACCAGCTGTTTTTAGTGAAAATGATGAAACAATGAAGAGCTATGAAAGATGTAAACCAAAAGGATTATCTAATTATCAGTGTGCACATGAAATTATACCAGCAGGTTTGTAGATGAAGCAAACAAAACTGCCATTTTCTGCTCATGTGGAGTTATGTGGATATTGCAATTTACCTTTTATTATTTTAGCAGAGGCTGAATCAGAGCCATCTGCAGTTCTACTGTAAAGGCATGAGAGAGAGATTGCAAGAGCTCTGTTTTCACATCCCTTTGATACAATAATAGAATTCTGATAGAAAAAATAATAAAAAGGAATGATTCTGAGAGAAAAGAGAAGGTTGACCGGGGAATTTGGTTAACACTTGGATAAGCAATTTTGAATTCTGGATTTTCAGTGATGGGTAGAACTCTTCAGAACTTGAGAAAGCCTATTTGATGAGAGGCTTTTGTTCAAAAGGTTTGAGAAAAAACCCCTCCAAAACAAACTGTGAGTATGTATCTGCAATAGAAGAGGAGAAAATGGAAGGACAATTTATCTCAACTGAAACAAAGATTATGCAGCATTAATTATAAAGAATTCTATAGAATTATAGAACTCTTAGAATTCTGAGAGTCAAAGGAGCATGAATAGTTGCATATCTGTGCACTTCAAATGCAGTTGTGCCATTCAGTTGAGCCTGATGGTTCCAGTTTAATTCCCAGATTGTGGCGTTTTATATTTAGGAAAGAAAATACAATTCTGAGCATGAGCTTTTTGAAAACAGTTTACTTTGTTTTTCTCTTTTTATTACTACTACTGGGGACTGGGTTTTTTCTTTCCTTTTCTTTCCTTGGAATTTTTCTGTGGAATTTTTTCCCATTGAGTTGCTCAGAAGCACTGATGGCTGGGTGTAGCAGAATTTCTTAGAGAATATGAGCATGAGATTTGAGCTATCCCAGGTTGGGCCTCAGATTCAGGCCTGTGTGGAAGTTGCTAAGCCTGTGGCACAGTAAAAATTTCGATTAAGGTGTGTTTAGGTATTAGGTAGCATAGTTATAGTGAGAACACAGTAGCCACCTTAAGGTTGAGATGAATAACTATTGTTTGCATTTTTCTTCATGCTGAATACCAATGAGAAAACACTTGTAATTGTAAACTATTTAGAACTGTGTGTAACCCGCCATGTTGGGACAATAAAGGGAGAACGTATGATTCAACCACATTGGTTCTGTTCTGCGTTGCTCGGTCCAGCTTTCCCGTGTGATAAGGGGTTCTCTGACTTTTTGCTGGGTGCCTGAGACAGCGGGGAGGGGGAGCTCTCGCTCTCTCGAGGCCTTAGGAGGGAGCAGGTGGAGCTGCTGCTTGGGGAA
>VWYO01011451.1:0-17149 GCA_013400275.1 Rhadina sibilatrix
AAAAAAAAAAAATTATAAAAATGGGAAGCTACATGAAAAACTCTGAAAGCTGTGTGGAGTGCGAGTTGAGACTTGCACTCTCCGGCTTTCCCAGCATGTGCTGCTTGCTTCAACTTCTCGCTTAAATAAAGGTTTATCTAACTGGGAATCAATTATTGGGTCCTTATCTTCATCAAAACCATCTACCTGATATTCAGCAATGCTTATATTAACATTAAAGACTGCCTGAATGCATTTGCATCTAAATATATATGTGGGATATAATTTCTAATTCATAATAGCTATAAGCATGCATTTCCTAAAGATTATATAAATGTTTCATACATGCAACTTATAATGATATAAACAGCTTTAATTATGATCCTAGCATAACATAAAATATAAAAATCTTTCCAATTAAAACATTATCAAATACGTATCTTTGAACAACAAGGAAACAATAAGAATAAAGCTTTTTTATTCTAAACTTTGAAGGGCAATATTTCTATAAAAGTCTAAAGACAGTACAGCATGAAGAAATATTTAGTGTAAAATTGTGATAACTGCATATTATTTAAAATTAATCTTTTTTTATTAGTTTCACATCTCTATGGGGAATATAAGCTGAAATGCACATTTCTGATACCTGAAATTAATTATTTGTTATCTTATTGTGCTTCTTCACAATATTATTAAAGCATCTTATTGTGCTTTGCCTCTTGAGAGAGGCAAACTATGAAAATGCTGCTTAATCATATTCTCTGATGTCTCACTTCTTAACTAAAGTAAGGGTCACCTAGTCTTTTAGATAATATCACAGGTTTTGAATTACTTTCTTATTAACATTATTTCAAAATGGAAAAAACATTTTTTTACTTTGCTGTTTTAATATAAACCAGTGAATGGTCTTGTTGATTATTGTGAAAAAAACTCCTGCAGTTCTTCCCTGCAGTCACCACTCGTTGTTTTCTATAGCACTACTTTTTTCCTCTGATTTTTGTTTTTTACCAAATAAAAGTTTTGTTAAATAAAATCTAATAGTTTATAGGAAAATCTGATAATACATGAAATTTGTCTTTTTGAGACCTACTACTCCAGCTTATGTTCCTACACAGGACAATCCCTGACAGTTGCACCATGTCCAAAGGCTTCTTGAGCTATGTATGGATGTGGAAGTGAGGAAAACTATATAGCCCTTAAGTCACAGGTGCTCCTAATATGTGTCTTTGAATCTTGATTCTATCTTCTGGCCTGACTGACCTGAATATGACAAACCTTTAAAAGTCTATTGAGCTTTTGCAGAGTGACGTATGGATAATTTATTTCCTGAGTTTGTGAACTAATTTTTAAAGGTTTTTTTGGTACTTATTGTAGGGGAGTTATGATATAAATGCAAATAACTGTCACTAGAAACCTCGAAAGATTATTATAACTAAAAAAAAAAAAAAATTAGAATGGGATAAATCTATCTGAAGATTAAATAGATAACCTTTATTGATAGACCTTATATCATTCCTAACTCCAATATTCAAAACCTGGAGTCAGATTGCGTTAGAATAGTATCTTACTCAGATGAGGTAGGAGACCATTACTAATTTTAAGGTTGTGTTTTTTTAAGAAAAGACTGATGTTGACTGATGCTCAAATAGACTCAAGGATATCTCAGAGTTTTCTTTCCCATTCATTTAGCTCATTAACTGAAAAGAACTTTATGAAAAACACACATAAACATTTCTCACATATAATTGTGCTATGAATATAAATTGCAATTTCAAATCATTCTGGCAGCCTACTGAGTTTTTGTGGGGTTTTTTTAAAGATACATTCAAGACTCTATGATGTTAATCTATCTGAGTACAGGGAAAAGAGAAAGTCAATAAAGATGTTGCACAAAGGTGGAAATTACACTTTCCTTGTGTTAGCAACAATTTACTCCCTAAGAAAAGCTTATTTTCAGCATTTTTTGCTAGAAACTTTGACAAGGATGGAGAGATCCAATTAAAATCACCAAAGGGAATCTACTAGTTAGTTTTGCAGCAGACAGATGCAGAATTTCTGCATGCTTCAAGGTGCCTTTAATTGCCCTTTTATGTTTCTTACCCATTTCATAAGTAGAATTGTAGCTGTTGAATACACTTGCAGTCTGTCTGGCATCCTGGGATGGATGAGGAGCACAGAGTGAGGAACTCCAAATGGCTTCCTGCTGGCATACGCAAAATCTATTACATGTTCATCAGAGAGAGCTCATGGAGAAAGTCTGAATTAAAGTTTTGTACCAAAAATACTTTACTGGACAAACTGAGTGGTCCAAATTTTTTCCAGTAAAAAAATTAACTTAAAAGATTTCACAGGAAGGAAGGAACTGGAAGCTTCTGACGATACTCTGTGGCTGTAAATTGTGTTTTCACCAAAGAAGCCCTTTCCTCCCTTCTTTCAAAATGAACTCAGGTGAGCCAGTTTTGTATAAATACATGTTTTGCACCAGAACTGTCAAATGGCAATGTTAACCAGATAGTTGATCCTTGATCTTTGATGAAACAGTAGCTGGAGTCACTGGGAACCTACTGGGATTTTCAAAGAAAATTGATTTGCACTCTGATGTGAATGAGTTGTTGCAAAACAGAAAAGGAACAAATATGTCTTCAAAGTTTATTTCCCATACGTCTAGCTTCCATTAATTGGGAAGGTGAAGAACACAAGCAAGGAGGTTTTTGTGCTGTGTTTGGAATTTTCAGAAAAATACATAGTGCACAGCCAGGGTCTCCACATGGAAGGAAGGTACAGCCCCTGACTGGGGAAAATCTCATCCCTCTAAGTAGCTTAGCATTCTGCGTGGGTTTCAGAACATACACATGTATAACCATCCTCTTCATCTCTCCTCACACAAGGATGGGTTCTAATTCAAGTACAGCAACAGGACTTGAAACTACTTTATCTTCTCTTTACAAATAACCTGCAGTTAAGCAAGGGACTGCTATCACTCTAGCAAACAAACACTTTTATCTGTATCAATAGCCATTTTTTGAAAAGGATATTTATGTCTTCTGTATAAAATGTTTCTTCTAATTCCTATATAAAAGTTGTTGGGGTTTGGTCTGGGATGGTTAGTTTTGGGTTTGGGTTTGGGTATTCTTTTTCTCAACTGTTAGTTGCTTTAATCTTTTAAACAAATTAGGAATTTTTGAAATATCAGTGTTTCTGTGTTCCCATTTCAAGCTCTTCATGTAAACAAATTATAACAGTGTCCAGTCACTGAACCTATGAAATGAATTATTCTCTATTCAGGAACACCTTGCAGTCAGTACTTTAAATCCTCTAAAGTAAAACAGCAGTTTAGGTCTAGAAGGGTCACAATCTCTAATGGAGATCTCCAGCCATTAGATTTATGAGTTACTTTGTGGAAAGGAAAATTCTTTATAAGTTTTCAGTTTTAAAATTGAAATGACTTAGTGGAGTTTCCAAGGCTTGCAGTAAGCTTATCTCAGCCTCAAAAATCTGGTTAATGTAGTAAAGTTTGGGAGGAGCTGATAAGATGCTCAACTTAGTTTTATAGAGGAAGGGAGAAAGAAGAAATGAATAAGCTCAAAATAATGGTCGTTTTTCTTACTAGATATAGTTAAAAAAAAAAAAACCAAACAAACAAACAAAAAAAACCACCAACAAAAATACATTGCTTTCATTGTCTATTTATTTCCTTAAATATCTTCAGATAATGGCATATCCAAATATTTCATAACAGAATAACACATATTAATGCAGTAGACATGCTATATATCCCTTCTCTTGTCCCAAGCCTAATACTGCCAGAGCAGAAACTTATTGCCTGTTGTGGCTGTTTAGTCAAGGCTACCTCCAAATTCCCAACCAGCTGCTCCCTCAAGTGTCTTCCCCATCTTTTTTCCTTCTGCCAGTTTTAATTTTCAGTTTTCCCTTCTTCCTGAGCTGGTGACTGTGTGCTTGCAGTCAGTATCCATAACGGTTTGCTCTACTGTTTCCTCTTCCTCATTTCTTACCCTGCTCCAGTGGGTCTCCTTCCCACAAGACGCAGCATTTCAGGAGGAAAAACCTCTTATGCAGGCACTCCAAGGGGAGCGCCTGTTGCAGTGCCTGGAGCAACCTCTTCCCTCCTTGCTCCCTGACTCAGTGCATTCACTGCTGTTTCTCTTTTTGTTCCCTCCTACTTGGCCTGTGGGGTGCTTTTGGTCTTAAGTATATTTTTCCAGAGGTGCCACCAGCATGGCTGCCAGGCTCAGCTTTGGCCAGTGGTGGCTCTGGAGCCTTCTGAATCTGCCCCATACCCAACACAAATGGGTCTGGAGTTGGCCATATGGAAGGAGAGGAGAGACCTTCAGCTACATATGCTCTTTTGGGAGATCTCAGGACTCTGAGGACCACCCTTAGGACATGTGGCTCTAGGAACCCATGTGTAACTCCTGTTTCTGCTCCACATGGCCAGTCAGCTGGTCTGGACAGAGTCTTTTCCATAGGGCCAACTTGAATGGTTGTCCCCATCTCAACTCATCTGGTTGACCTTGGTTAATAAGGTGGCCTGGAAACAAATGCCATCCCTCCTCTATAAAACCCACTTTCAGGGCACCATGCTGCTTGACTGTTAATGTGGTTTCAGGAGGATTGACGGTTTACACAGCCTCAACACACGCTTCCAAGGGAGATTTTTCCAAAATAACTGCCTGGGTGTTGCAGAAGGCTGGGTGCTGCTGGAGACAAGACTAGTAGCCCTATCCCCACATCCCCTGGAATAGGGGCAGGCAAGGCTGGGACAGGATTTCTGACTGTGGGTGGTGGGCAGGATCATGCCCAAGGTGTCTGATCAAGTGGGAGTCCAGTGCCACAGCTTCAAAGAAAGCAGCTCCAGAAAACATCATCAGCCTGTGGCATTTACATAGCCACAGTCACTTTGGTCAGGAAGAGACAGAAATAATTATGAAAATAACTTTAAAAGAAAAAAAGAATAACCACACAAAAAAACCAAACAAAAAACAAAAAAACAAAAAACAAAAAACAAAAAACAAAAACAAAAACAAAAACAAAAAAAAAAAAAAAAAAAAAAAAAAAAACAAAACAAAACAAAAACAGGTGAAACTGAGGCAACAAAAAGTAGCATTTGTTTATTTTTATGTCTACATGTAAGTGAGTTGAATTCAAACTTAGCAAAATAGCTTTCTTAATGTCTTGAGGAAAGATTCCTTCTTTTGATAAAGCCTGACTGCAGATTTTGAAGAAATTCTATTTCAGGATGTTTTTGTGATCTCATCAAAAGAGGATTTTCTTTTCCTATCACAAAGTTGCCAGAGACATATTTTTCCTCTTTAAATATGATTAAGAATTATTTTCCTAAAATGAATCACTTTAAATTAAAAATCCTAGTCCTTATAACTCTGCAATATAAGGAAGATGGGGATTACCACTGAGAATGGATTAGAGGTGGAGGTGGATAACCTCAGTGGTGAGCCTTGATTTCTCTCCAGTACAAGTAAGTAGGGAGGATCAGTGATGGTGCTTTGAACCTTCCAGGTTCACTGAGCCTGAACAGTACAAAGAAAGAGAAGTTTTGAGTATGTTTGAGATGTTTGACCTTGAGAGAGATAGAGCATGAACTCTGCCCTCAGATTTTGATCCCTTCTCCAAGCTGCTTCCAAGTAAGATAAAAGTAAAACACCCTTCTGATAAATCTAGATATAAAAATGCTGTGTAATATTTAATTTGTAAAGAATTAGCTTTTAATATGTTTTTCATGTAACTTTGCCTTTGAATACTTTACTATTGTTTCTGAGCAATGGTGAAAGTGTTGTCACTGAACGTGAAAGGGTTGAGGTGACAAACATCTCCTGTGTTAATGTTTCCATTTTATTTGAACATGGCAATTTAAATAACTAATTCACGACTCACCTAAACCTAAACCTAAAAGTTCTACTTTCATAAATGCCACCAGACAAATGTTGGAAATAGCATACTGCTTTCCTGAAAAGCTTTGGATAATGTCAGTCAGGTTCTGGAAAATAGAATATTTCTGTTGGATAATTTAAAAGAAGTTTCAAGCTTTGTTAAAACATAAATTATGCTAATTTTGATATCTGTTAGTATATTTTTGCTTCTACTGAATTCCTGTGCACTTTCTCTGTAGCCTGGAGTGCTTCAGCAACAACAATTTCATTACCTTTCATATGTAATATCTGTCAGAGGCCAATTTTGCTGTAGAAGATTTCTTGTTCTTTGTAGTTTATTCTTCTTCTATCTGCGGTTTCACTCAAGATGCAGCTAAATAAACTGATTAAAACTGTTATGTTTAAAGGAGTTCAAGCCAAATATTTAACCATTAAGTACCAAAAATTGCCATGGATGGATTTTCTGAGATTTTATGGGGGTAGAAAACAGACCTGAAATATGCTGTCCCTGGAAGCCGTGAAGAAAATTATACCTAGATGCCTTTCAGATATGGGAGGAATTTTGCATGGCCTTTTTGATTTTGCCTTGCCACACAAAATGTGGCACAGAGGTGTAGCACTCGCCACATATGTGTCTGATTTGTCTGATTATCAGGGTTTCCTGAAGGCTGAATCTTTTCTTTTTTTGCTTTTCTCAGTTTACAACCATAGAAGCAGATGTCACTGGGTGTAGCCTGATGAAGTAAAATAGCAATTTTTAACTGAGATCTTTAATTGCTTGAAAGTACTATCTTTGCTAGTACATTACATAAAGGTAAGCTCTTCCTAATTCCTGCCATTAGGAAACTGTTGAAAATGTGATGAGGTAAAAGTGTGCAGAGCACAGTAAAACAGTCTAAGCTTTTTAATTTTCTAAGCCAAATTAAATGAAAGAATACCATTCAAAAATTAGATTTTAAAAAGCTTTCTTAGATGTTAGGCTAAATTTATCCAAGTCCTGTGTAACTCAAAGAAGGCTCTGTAGTCTCAGACAAGTTTAGAAAAGTTTAGAAAAGACAAGTTTAGAAAACAAAAACTGAAAGTTAAGTTTTACTGCTATCAGTTGGGGTTTTCATGGTATAGTGTATTCCTAAGCTATGGAAGTCACTCTCTTGAGGATGTGTGGACTCCAGAGGAGGGAGGATGAAGGATCTCCATAAAAGAGAATAGATCAATTCATGGCCACTATACCTAGTAGTAGTAATCTGAACAGGGTAGATTTGAGCCAGGAATAGCTCCAAGGTATATTCAGCTGATGTGACTAGTCAAATTCACTGTTTTAGTAACCTGCTTACATACTCTTTCTAGAACTTTGACTAATTTTAGAGCTCAGAGTTGAATTAGCGGTTTACAGGGCATGCTTATCAGATGCTGTTGACATATGAATAAAAATGCAACACACACAGGCTGAAAATTTTTGAAGATCACCTTGTGTCTGCAATATTAAAGTCTAAGCTAAACAAGAGCACAGAGCCATTCATCTAATGTCAATTTAACCAAAATGAAGCCATATATAGAATATTATAGAAGTGTTTTGTTAGTATGGGTCACAGTCACCACAATTTAGCAAAAAAAAAAAAGTGTAATTCTGTAGGTGACTCCATCTGGTTGCTCACAGTGAAAGTTTCCCAATATTGGACTTGGTTATTTGCAAATGATACCTTTAATTTTCAAGCATTTCCTAAGTCCATCAGTTGACTGTTCTGTAGAAGATGAAGGTATAGTTTTTGTAGAAAAATTATGTATGCCTTTCTGCAAGTCAGAAAATCTGTTTTAATTTAAGCTGCTGTCCCGGGCATTCCACACTGTTGTTTTATGCTTGGTCAGTGCATAAACATGAGGGTACAGCATCCAACAGGGAATGCTGCAGACGGCAGGAATGGATTTTACAAAGGATCCATTCTGTACAGATAAAGCTCAGATCTGAATACTGTCATGCACAGTTTTAGTTGTTTGTTTTTTTTTTTTTTTCTTTCCTTCTGCCAGAGATACACTGTGTAGTATTTTTAAGTCAACTGACTACCAAAGGCAACTTAAGAGGACCAGTAACTCAAGTTTTTGGTTCTCTAATCTCATTGTGTGTTTTACCATTAAGACATTCTTTTCAGGAGAAAAGGAATCTAGAGAAATGTGTTGATTCCATTAAGATGAAGAGATAAGAGTTTTTGTTTTGTTGTTGTCTTTGCTGTGGTTTTGGTTTTATGTTTTGTTGTTGTTGTTTGGGTTTTTTTGTAGAACACCTATGGAAAAGCTATTAAATAGATAACTGCTATGGCAAGCATTTATTTTCCTCAAGGAAAATGTTTGTTTATCATGCAGGATCCATGGTTACATATCTAAGACTGACTGGCAGTGAAAACAGAACTGTGATTTAGCAGATATATATAGTATGGAATTTATAGTTAGTTGGGTTTAATACACTTCTTTTGCTGCTAGAATAGCCACAGGAACTTCTGTCTTCAGTAGAGAAGACAGGGATAAAATCCAGTCACCCAGAATCCAGTCAAATAACAAAACTAAAATAATCTACTATAAATTTTACTAGAAAATTTGTTAACAGATACTACTGAGATTTTAACTAATGTAATCATTTTCGCTCTTATTTTGATTCAACTTCCATCGTTTTTTTCTGATTCTTTCTATCCTGCAAAACTTTCCCCCTTTGGTGTATTTTTATAGTGGATGATTTCCCCTGGCATTAGATCATGACTATTCCTAAAGAATTTGCCTGAGAGTTTTTCCTTTTCCATTGGGAAGAGACATCAAAGAGTTATCATCTAATTGATTTTGTGTTTTGTCTTTTTCTTCCATGAAAAATTAGGTCAGTACAACTCAGGATAAGAAAAAAAAAAAGCATTTAAATTAAGACATAGCCTATAGCTTCACCAAGACCTATTCATAACCACTGTAAACATTTTATTAGGGTTTTTTTTTCTGAAGAAATATTTACTTAATAGGAATCTTAAGGGTTCAGTACTTGGGATTTTTAATCTAAAGTGTCAAGAGATTTGAACATTGAAATACAGTGGCATAGATCACTAGAATATAGAGACTGAATAAATTGTCCAACTCAAATGGAAGCTTTGAAACACCCTCAAGACTTATGGTTTGGCAGACTCCATTCTTTCTAAGTCTGTTAAACGAACAACTTAACTGCAAGCATATGGACTCCCTGTGCTGCCATTTCAAATGATGTTTAGCTCAAATTAGTCCATCTTTGAAAACTGAAATGGGAAGATCTTCAGCTATCTTAATTCTTTTATCAGATGTGTATCTCATATTTTTATGCGACTAAAAGAGAGGTCAGTGTTCTGATAATTTTATAAATCTGTCAGTTAAAATTCCCAGTGAAACCAATTGGATTTTCACATAGAAAGGTGAATAGAAAATAGATTGCTACATGTGAGCAGTGTGTTTCAAATTCAGAATCTTAAGATGATTTTTTTTTTTAACTTATCAAAATGCGTTTATGTTCACAGCAAATCTAGTGAGATATAGGACTGTGCAGTGAAAAAAAGAGCAGGACATTGTGCGTGAAATGAATAATGATATTTCAGGTGCAAGACAGAATGGTTAAAATAGCATTTCTAATGGAAGAAGTTTTAGAAGTGATAGTATTTCTTTGAGAATTGTTGTAGAAGGAAATCGTGAAATCTTCTGTAGATTTTTTCTAGTAAAAGTCAAGCCCTTTTATCTTCAGTTAGTCACCCTGTTTTGAGTTTCCAATGATACCTCATCCCTGGAAATTTTCAAGCCAGTTGGATCAAGCTTCAAGCAACCTGGTCTAATTGAACAAGTCCCTATACATGGCAAATAATTTAGCAGGAATAGATAATCTTTAAGCTCTCTTTCACTTCATGAAACTTCATAGATTCTATGAAGAAAGAAATTTGAATAATTAACACATTACTTGAAGTTTCACTAACCTGCTTGCAAACTATTGGTTGGGAAACTAAAAGCCAAATGAATATTTCCAATTCTGTATCTTTAGTTACTATATTTACATTGTGAAGATCCAAAATACAAGACTTCATGAATATGAGATAACTAATTCCCAAGTAGAGTGGATATTAATTTAAATGCTGAGGCCAGCACGACTCCATGTTGCATCTTTCTTAGTAGCCAAGTAGTTCAGTAATATTTTCAAGGTGACTTAATTGTCCTGCTACTTTGCACAGAATTTATAATCCCAAGATATCCAGTCTCTTCTCTCATTATTTTTATGCAGCCAGGCTGATAACAGACACTGAAATTCATGCCAATCTCCGCAATATTTTTACATATCTTCCCATTCAGGTAACTCACTTTATCCAGATTTCAGAGTACAAAAGATAGATCTCAGCATTGCATTGCACCTTATGATATTTTTTACCCTGCAATTTTAAAGCAGATTTATTGAGTCTACCTGTTCCTGAGTTTATATTAGAGTGCAAATGGATATAAATATAATAGATGTAATTAAACACTACTGTTGTTTACTTTTAAGTAACAATGTCTGATTTCCTCTAGAATGTAACAGTGGAGGACAAGTGGTTTACATTAATTCATGTGATAAAATTTAATTTCTCTTTTTTGTGAAGTCAGACTACCTTTATATATATTATGTGGTGGTTGACAGCCCATGAGCTGAATTCACTTCACAGGATATTTCTATTTGACTTGCCAATTTTTCAAGTGAAAGAAAACAAATAGTTATACAATTACTCAGACTAGAAAAAGCTGAAGTATTTATCCTCCATCATTAAGTGTTTGGAGAGAGGTAGCAGTACTGTCTGTAGCTGGGAAATAAAAAGTTCCCCACACTTTTACTGCCTTCACATTGGCTGCACCACGAACCCAGTGCTAAGACAGCCAGCCCTCCTCATCCTACCTTCTTCCTTCCCCAGCTCTTCAGAATTCAGTTTTGCATCAAAAGTGCCCCTCAAAGTTTTGAGATAGGGAAGTGGGAAGGATATAAGACTGCTTGCATGGGAATCATCCAATGCTGTCACCAGATGAAATTTAACAGTCTTTTGGGAAAGACATTGTCACTTGGCTATGGGAAGGGCAAGCATAGGCCTGCGTTTAACATCTCTACAAAAATGGAAAAAGGTCTCTCAAAGCAGGATCACATTTCCACACAGTCAAAGGCATGCCTTAGCTGCTTGCATGCTAACTATCTGAATGCAGTTCTGCAAATGAACCAAGTATTTATTCTTTCAGTGAGTTCTAGGTGACACTGTTAGCAATGTCTGGAGAAAGTCTTTTCTCACTCTGTCATACTTGACCATCCTGTGGTGTGCCTGACCAATTTGTTAAGCTTCTATGACGAAATGACTGCTGTAGTTAAAACGGAGAGTACAGTGGATATTGTCTACTTGGATGTCAGTAAGGCCTTTGACATTGCTTCCATAAGATCCTCAGAGAGAACATGTTGATGTGCAGGCTGGATGATCAGACTGAGCACCGAATGACCAGGCTCAGACGATGACGATTAGCTGCACAAAATCTAATTGGTGGCCAGTAACTGGTGATGTACTCCAGTGGTCAGTACAGGCTCTAATCTTGTTTAATATCTTCATTAATGATCTGGACAATGGGCCAGAGCATATCCTCAGCAAGTTTCCAGATGACACAAAGCTGGCTGAAATAGCTGACATATCAGAGAATCATGCTGCCATCCAGTTGGACCTCAGCAGACTGGAGAAATGGCCTGATAGGAACCTCATGAAGTTCAGCAAGTGAAGGTGCAACATCCTGCATGTGGGGAGGAACACCTCAAGCACCAGTGTGAGCGGGGAGCCACCCAGATGGAAAGCAGCTCTGTGCAGAAGGGCCGAGGCATCCTGGTGGACATTGAGTTGGACATGAACCAGCAGTACCCTGTGGCAAAAAAGACCAGTGGTATCCAAAAAAAGACCTGGGCTGCATTAGGAGGAGTGTTGCCAGCCAGTCCAAGCAAAGTGCCCCTCTCCTGCCCTCCTCTCCCTACCCCTCTCCTCAGGCCTGGTGAGTCCACAACCAGAGTGTTGTGTCCAGTTCAGTCCTCTTCACTACAAGGGATGTACGGACATATAAAGTGCAGCAGAGGGCTACAGAGATGATGAAGAGACTGGAGCATTTCTCCTAAGAGGGAAGTCTAAGTGAGCTATGACTGTTTAGCCTGAGCAGGCTCAGGAGGGTTTTATCAATGTATAAAATGTATGTTGTGGAGCCAGACTGCTTTCAGTGGTGCCTAGTGACAGAATCAGAGGCAATGGTCAAAAAATGAAACATAAGAAGTTTCTTGTAGACATAAAATAATTCTCTGTGTGTGTGAAGGTGATAGAACAGATTGTCCAGGAGGTGCTGGGACCCATCCTTGAAGACTTCAAGGGCCCTCTTCATATGGTATTGGAGCTGCCACTGAGTAGCCTTGTTTGAGCAGAAGACTTGGACTGATGCTGTTAAAGACCACAATGATACAGACTTTGATTTCAGAGGGCTGACAATTGACTCTGTTTATTTCCAGCAATTTCTTCAATTTTATACTATTCTACAGAGAACAACTCAACTGGTGAAAGAAAGACAAACTTCTTCAATTACATTGGTCAAACCAGAGGGATATCAAGAAGAAGTCCCTCCTAGGGAAAGGAATGTAAACAAAGGTTACAGTTAGTTCTGTCTCTTGTTGACAGAAAACTCTCTGGGAAAAGACTTTCAGAAAGCCAAAACATCTCAGGCACGAACCAGGGCTACATTGGACAAGTTTTCTTACAGAGCTCTCTTTCAACCTCAACCATTCACTGATTCTGTGAAAAGAGAAAGGTTAGTTGACAGTCTAGTTTCTAAGTTCTGTTTTCTGTTTTGACAAATCTCAGTTGTTTACAATGGAAGCTTATACACTTACTTATAGACACCTAAATATAGATATAGTCTTGAACTGAAAGAAAACTGGCTTGTCTTATTCTAACATAAACACTAACACATGTTTTTATTTGTTAAGGGGTGTTACTTGAGCCGTTTAGCTTTTCTCTAGCTCTTATGTAATTTTTTATCTTATATTTGGAGTTTTCTTTTTTAAATACTTTCTACCTTTCTGCTAAAATTTTATTTCAAAATCAAAACTTTCATTAAAAATATTTTGAATCGATATTATTCAGAAATAAATTAAATACCTTAATGATTTAATACTGAGAAATTAATAACAAGAGTAAAAAAAATCTTAAAAGGACAATCTTAAAACATTTTAATGACGTGAATCACTGCAGCATGATTTACGTCATTGACTGCTTGGGATTTATGTTATTAGCTCTGCAGATTTACACGGGTCCATTTTCAAAATGATGTGTATAAAATAATCTCTGAAGAAAAATATTGATTGGTAGAGGGGAGAGAGATTGTTACTTGTGAGGCAGTGGTACTTCTAGCGCCCTGCTTAGGACGCACTTGAGTTAAGTAGAAATTCTGCAGGCAGGAACCTCCCATGAGACACAGGAAATGTTTGAGGTACTCACATTTCATAAGTGTTATACAATTGTTAACTACTGTGAGAAATACATGAGATATTTGTGCATTAGTGGAAGCACTCCAGAGATGCTGAAGAGGTAGATAATACCTCTTCCTGACATTTATTTTTTTCTTTTATTTTCAGTCTCGCTTATTTTTTAACATACATCATTCAAGTTCTGATAACTTTAAAATTAGTTGTATGGTGGTTTTACTTCCTATTTGCCTAGTTATTTTCTATTCATCCATGTATAAAATTTCTGATAAAGAAAGGCCATCATGTTTTCTTCTGCTATGATGATTTGTATGGTAGTTTCTTCATCAGCTCATACTGCAAACATCTTTTTCTTTAATGGAGGGAATGGAAATTGTCTAGTTTCTAATGCAAGGTAAAAGATTACAGGAAATATTCTCATGAAAAAATAAAATCTGTGGCATCTTTAGTACTGCTACATATATGCCTTTTTTCAAAGAGGAAAACACTAGCAGTAACAGACTTAAGTATCCCAAAACTCTGGCCCAAAAAGTGAGTATACTTCTATTCAGGTCCAAGTGCACTATTCTGCTGTGGATCAAAGCTAAAAACCTGTCACAAATAACTGAGCAGCAAAACAAAGGTACAAAGTATTGGAGAATAATAGCTGTAAGAAAACATTAATGTCATCAGAGAAACCTGCGTGTATGGAGAGTAATTCTTGATTTATTTGTTTTCCACAAGTATTAGCTGCTTTAAAGCAAATACATATTTCTTGAGATGTCCTTGCTTCATTAATATCTGTGGTTTGGAACAAGGTACAGTGTTACCACCATAGGTATGGCTTTCTCTTTTGATTTTAGCCTTTTAAGAAAGTGGCTTAAAATCTGACTGGATTGGCAGGCTGGTTCAAACTAAAAGATGGGGCACATTAGAAATATTTTAGGTAAGCCTGACCAAGTCTGAGCAAATGTCAGATTTATAAGCAGTCTTGTCATAAATGTGAAGTTAACAAGCTGGACAAGAAAAAACAAACAAACAAAACAAACAAACAAAAAATCTTCTGAGCTGCATAATCTTGCTATTTATAGCCAAAACATATAAGGAAAAAATGCTTGAATTAAAAGGTGTTATTTTAACACACACTGTCTCTTTAATAATGAACTCCAATAGACAGAAAAGCTGGATCTTGTCTTTCTTGTAGTCAAGTAAGCTTTCATCACTTTTCCCTTGATGTTGGATTATAGAGCAAAGTTAAAAAAGAAAAGTGAACCTCAAGCCAGGTTTTTAAATCCAGAGATAGGCAACAAATTTAAGTGCCCTGATTCTGAAATGCTGAGCCTCTGGCAACTTCCATTTACTTTAAAGGGAGCTGCCAGGGGCTCAGCACCTGAAAATAAGGTCAGTTATTGAGGCACTTCACTGAAGACTGATAATTCAGAGCGAGGAGATCTATAACCAGAGCATGGAATGATTTGTAAGCCTTTGGGAGGAGAAAAAATTCTGAAGTGAAAAACTGAGGCTTGTCACAGTAACACTTCTTACTGTTACTAAGCAGGAAGTGCAGTATCCACAGAGGAAATCAAAATGTATCTATTTTATATAACATGAATATTAACATATTTGACACCTTGGAGAGAAAAAAAAAAAAAAAAGAAAAAGAAGGGGCAAACAAAACAAAGATCAAAACACTGAAACAAAGGAGGAAGAGAGTTTTAGGAGACAGCATGATTTGAATAGTCAAATTTCAGACCACTGAGTCATGGCTTTATCTTCTACTGGCTAGTCTGTCTCTGAAGGTTTTCATCTCAAAATTGCATCCATTCACCCATAGTGCAAGAAGCCTATCTACACACAGACCTGAGATACTTATTTACAGCTTCTGCTCAAGTAGGGATCTAGGTGGCAAACCCACAGAAGCACACAGGAGATGTGCTTATGATCTCAGGCTATTATCAGGTCTCAAGTCATTACTTGGTTAAGTTGCTATTGGCTGATCCTTTCTGCCTTTAAAGGAGGATGTGTCCCAAAAGGTAATAACACAAGCTTGGTGTGTAGTGGTCTTTTTGTGGGCAGAGGCTGTCTGAGATGAGGTGCACTTTTACTATTATATGAGTAAAATTGGAGCAAATTCTCACCACAAAACTGGTCAAAACTGGAGGTGTAGTTGGCTTATCATGCAACATCCTTGTTAAAAAGCATATCATCTTTTGAGTTCCCACCACTTCAAGGACTTAGATCATCAATTTTCTACTTTTCACATTCATGTGGTTGTTTTTTTCATTGTTTAACAGCTTTGTTCTTTAGCTTCTTAGTTGGAACTTCACCCCCATTACCCATCAATAGAACCCATTTTTTCTTTTCCTTTCCCCCGCCCCCCACCCCGCCCCACCACATTCAGATCCAAATTCAGCACGTAGGTCTGATCCCATTAAAAGGATGAATCTTATATCAGGAGGTTCCATTAAATCTACTTTTACCTCTTGGTTGTGTCCTCAAGTTGATTACAATAATACTGTGATGTGCTTTGTTTCAAAATTAAAAATGTTGAAAGGAGGGAAATAAAAAAAAAAACTTTCAGCAGGTCTGTCAAGTTACATTGCTCTAATCCTTCATTTTCTTTTGAGCTCCAGCATGTATTTTTTATCAGATTTTTCCTCTTAATTTTGAGTATTCTGCATTTCCCCAGTACTAAGCTATCTCATGATATGCGCTGTGCTAGCACTCACATAAAAAACTCTAATTTTCAAGGATTCTTCACTGAGCTGTGAAAATTTGCTCTAGGCAGACACTTGCCTTGAGGCTGTGATGCAGAAGGAGTCTTGTGCAATCTCCAAGGCCATTTTATGACATTGTTTCTTTTCTGGAAGTGTTCCAACCTGAAAGTTCCAGAAGTTTAATTTTTGTGTCCTAATTGGCTGAAACACGGCAGAGTTCTGTCTAGTTACTCCAGGAATTCAGAGGAGTTTTCCGTCAAGGATCACTAGCCAGCTCAGAGAATCCAAAACTGGGCCTTTCTGCCTGCTAAACATGCTGGTCGACATTACAACCACATTTCAAATCAGCCTGTCTCCCATGGCTTTGAGGTAGCCCAGACGTCCACAGTGACCCACCTTAAAAAGGCCCTGATTTACATAATTGAGCCTGCCAGAAAATACACTTTTCCCCCCAGAAACAAATTCTTAAACTTGCTGGACTCTAGACAAACTTTGCTTGCAGACAAAGATTAGGTTTTTGTATGGGTGAAAAGCTAACTGTTTAGGAAGTGTAAAATCCTCCTGACAAACGTAAAAAAAAAAAATCAAAAACCTCTAGAAAAATTAACATGAAAATAAGTAAGGACAAATTCTTGATTTAATATCCCTCTGCTTTAATAGTCCTTTAACAGCTTTAATAAAGCTGTGTTTTAATGCTCTTGGACTGAGTAGTCTCAAATGTAAGACAGCACTGAGCAAGAGCTTCTAGATAATACCATGGGAATTTTACAGGATCTGCAGAGTAGGGGGCTGTAGCAACCATTACCTTATAAAAACTATACTAGGTCCAGGGTTAATCATGGTAGGAGCTTCATGAAAAAGTTATATGGGGGTGCCCTCCTCTTGGCTGAGGCAGAGTTAATATTCTTCTAGTAGCTCATATACTGCTGTGCTTTGGCTTCAATACAAGAATTGTGTGCTATATTGGTCCTTGCATTGCTATGATAGCGTGATGTATAGTGAGACCACCTGTGATATAATAACACACACTTGTACTGCTCTTCACTCAGCTGAGGGAAGGGAAGGGA
>VWYO01011467.1:6805-28027 GCA_013400275.1 Rhadina sibilatrix
GAGAGAAAAGGTGCCAGGAAAAAAAAAAAAAAAAAAGCCAACCAGTCCTGAAATACAAAAGATTTTTCTGTGAGGATGAGAAAGGTACATCCAAGGAGGATGTACCTTTGGGGGAAACCACTGATGTGGGGTTTGTTCATCGACAGCATTCCCTAGGAAATAAGCATTCAGGGAGGACAGGGAGAAAGACACCAGCTATTAGATATTGATATTTACCACTTCTCTGCCTTTCACTTACAGCCTTGTAAATATTTGGATTCTTAAGCAAGATTGCAAATAAGGAGTCAGAAGAGCTACAGTGATGTCCTACAAGGAGCTTTAAGCTTCAGCTCTCTTTCCCATTCCTTGTCAGTTTTTCATCCTCCTCCCTCTTCCCCAGCCTACTTTCTTACAGTATTAAGTCATTTAACAATTGCTATTGAATGCTCAGATGAGAAATGAGTAGGAGAGAAGCCTGCTCATACTTCCTATGGATATTTAAATAGAGAGCACCAGAATTTACAAACCAGCCAGAGAATTGTCCTCTATAGATTGAAGTGGAATCATATAGAGAAGCATGTTTGGTGTGTTTGAAGAGTTTTGTTAACCTCTTTCTTTAAAAAAATGACACAAAAGAGCCACATTCTGGGCTTAGAGTCAGTTTACCTTTTGGTGCAAGTCAACAAAATTTGTCTATTAGAGTTATTGGACACAAAATGGTATCTCAAGACACAGTTATTCCTATACTTCACTGTAAAACGAAAAGATATTTATTTACAGCTGATCCTGCACAGAATAGCCATTACTTTGGCTGTTCTAAAACAATGGTTTTGAACACTTTTTACAAAGCACAAAAAAATAATTTTTCCACATTACTTTCAGCCCCAGCCAGATTTAGCAGTTTCAGAGGTACCTTGGTAACATGCCACCAATGTGTACCAAAAATGAGAGAAACTGCTGATCCAGAAATCCTTTTAATTCAGGCAATTAAAGAATACAGTTCTGAGGAAAGCAGTTTGTGTTTATACTCTACATGTTATGCAATTAAAAAAAATAAATCAAAAGCTCTGTGGGACTGTGCTTATTTTTTAATGAAATCAATGTCAGCATCTAGTTACTAATAAGAAACTCTCAATAACAGATCCTTGCAAGAAAGAAAGTTGTTTCAGCTTCAGGCTGATAAAAGGATTATTAGAAAACAGCTCTCTGTGTGAGTGTGCATGGCTGAATGTTTAAACAATCTTGAAAAATAATATTTTGAAACCCTTCACCTCAGGCCCATTTAAAGAAGGCAGTCTGGTCCCACTAAAAGCCAGTGAGGATCTGGATCTAAATGTGATGGATTCAGGACAAAATCCAGAAATGGTGATAATGGATGTAAATGAGGACACTCACAAAAAAATCATCCTTTTGGACCTCTGGCCATGCTGTGATTTTGGGAGAAGTTTCCACTGTAGTGTTCTTTTGGGGTTTTTTGGTGTTTGTTTTGTGTTGGTGTGGTTTTTTTTTTTGCTGTGGTGTTTTTTGTTTGTTTGTTTGGTTGGTTTTTTTGTTGTTTTTTTTTGTTTTGTTTTGTTTTTTTCTTTTTTTCTTTTTTTTTTTCTTGGTGTTTTTTGTTTTTGTAACAATACTTACCCACTGCCAACTTTCTGGGATTTTCTGCAGTAGGACCCTGCACTCCGTGCACACTTACTGTGTAGAGTAACAGCAAAAAGAGGTTGACATGATGAGTCATTACAATTTAAATCTTATTACACAAAGCTTCATTTGAGTCAATATGCACAGTGCAGAACCGCAGGGGTGAGCTTCAGCCTGGGGAGAGAAGAATGAAGCACAAATTCTCATTGTGGGTAAGGGAAGGGACACAGCCCCTGCCTCCTGTAACCCCCTGGAGGAGACCTTGTGGCTCGTGTTCAAATCACACCAGGCCGTGGCTACTCCAGGAAACACAGGGAAATCACTGCATTCCAAACTTCGGGTTTTTTCCGATTCACAATTTTTTTGGAAATGACCTTGCATTCACTCAGTGCAAAAAAAAATGTAATTGACGGTGATGATGGCTCCTAATTGCCACAGGAATAAATGGAGGCTTTCAGAAATTGGGAAGGGGAGGGACAAAAGCCACATTAGCATGGATCATGTATTTCCTCTCCTCTCATTATCTTTCCAGGCAGACTGCTAAATTTTCTCTTCCAACACTCTCATTGTTGTCCACAGAAAGAGCTGTTACTGAACCTGGTCACACCTTTCTTGAATTTTAGGGTATATTTTTAATTACTGCTTTTTAAATAAACTACGCTAGCTTATATGCTTATGGTTTTAGTTGCTTGTTTTACTAATGACTTGTTCCAGCTAATTAAAGGAAATCTCCAGGAAATCTCTTTCTTCTGATAAGTAGGTTGCACAAACATCTTCAAGGAGAATGCATCCTTCCAGACATAAATCTGTACTTAGAACTGCCAAGTCTGTTTGCATAGGCTGGAGTGCTGTGCTTGTAACTTCAGTTTTATTTCATTATTGTAGATTCATGTGCTCTTGAAAAGGGATATTTATTATTAATTGCTGGGGATTTTTGAAAGAGCATATTGTAAAATATTTTTTAATTATGGACAATGCTACTGTAGATTAGAATCAGGCATAGATATTTTGGGAATATGTACATCATAAAGGGCTGAGTTCCCAAAAAAGTGCATCCTAACTTTCAAGTTCTCAAAAGTATTTCTTCTTTTAGTACTTCAGTGCAATTAAGGGATTTGATTTATGAATATGAACCATCTGATCTTTCAAACCTTGTAATTTTTCCTAGTTTTTGCAGAAAAAAATCCCTCAGTTTTAATTCAGATAGCTTGCACTGCTTACAGAACTTTACAATTAGAGAAAATGTCCAATTATCAGAGCATTATTTTGAAAAACAACTTTGCATCTGTTGTGAAAACAGAGTTTAAATAAAAAAACAAGCAAACAAACAAACAAACAAAACCCCTCAGACTTTATTAAAGATGGGAGCTGTATAGATCATGTGTTTGAATTCATTTTCAAACAAACTAAAAAAGCTCTCACTAAACCCCTCCACGGGCAAAAAGGTGCAGGTTAGCAGTGCAGTGCTGCCTCTGCAGAATGGCAGCATCATCAGGAATTCAGCTTTGCTGCTGAGACTCAGCAGAGCAGCAGAAAAGCACCCCTTATCCAAGGGGCTTGCAAAGGCACTTTGGAAAAGAGCAGGATTTCCATTGTGTCTGTGCTATGGGCTTGACAGAGTATTCATCAGCCATTATTGATTTGGAAGGAGGCATGGCTGCAGTGAGGAGGATTGATCTGAAATCTCCCTTGGCTGAGTTAACTGTTGAGGGGATCTGTTCATATCAGGATGAAGCACTGAGGAGTGACCTGTCAGGATGGAAAATGTGCATTTCTGGCCCTTTGCCTTACAGTGCTTGTGAAAAACTCTGCCTTGCTCTTGGGATTGATATTTCCTCCCTCCATTAGCTTTCAGAAACATTATCTTTACTAAGTTTAGCATTCCTTGATTTTCCTGGGCAATTCTTTATGGAATTACAGAGCAGCACTTTCCTCTGAGATGATCTGGTAAAGGGATAAGGGAGAAAGAACTACTGACCTTCTGTGCAAGCTGCCTGGCTTAGGTGGGTGTTCTTAGCCAGCCCCTCCTGTTCCCAAATGTCCCAGCATCTCCCCAAGGCCTTTCTGTGGTCACTTTTGCCATCCCTTCCTTCCCCCTGTATGGGCCTCTGAAGAGCTGGATGTGCTGATCCTTGCAGGTCTCTTGCAAATCAGAATATTCTGTGTTTCTGGGGTTCTGCAGCTTGTTATTCTCAAAGACAGGGCCATGAGCTAGGTGGCCCCAGGAGGGATGTCCTTGCAGAGGCTGGGGCCTCCTAGCTCTGTATTCACCCACCCAGCTCTGCCCTTCACCTCACATCTGCAACACCTTTCTGCAGAATTTACACGTCCAGACTTGGCTCAGTGACAGCCACCTGAAATGCTTCTACAAGGAACGTTTCTCTATTCCTCTCTTTCTATCCTTTCCCTTTTATTCTTCATATTTTTATTTTTTTTATCCCCATTTCTGTCACTTCCCAGGTGACCTCTCATGTGCCTTCTTGGCCTTTCCTCCAACTCGTCATTTCACATGAGCCACTGATACATCAAGTGCCAATGTGGATTAGTTTCTGGTCTCAGCTTGTTCAGCTGTTCACTGCACTTAGGGACAAACAGATTCTTTGTCTTGTGCTGTTCTTCACAGTCTAAAGGTCCTCTCTACAGACAAGGCTGTTTCAGGGTTTTCCCTGCAGTCTTCTTCAGGGAGAAATAAACACATTTTTCTTACCTGCTTCTCACTCCCTCTTTTGTGGCAAAGAAATGAAAGGCATTCAAAGGCAAGACCCAGAATCTACAGAAGTTCTGTATGTTTTGCAATAGTTTAAAATGAATATAAATTTGATATTATAATTTAGAATGTTGCCTTTAAAAGCAGATTGTTCAGACCTGTCAGCTTCACAAAGGAATAAACAACAGATAACCTGAAATAAAGAATAAGCACACAGATTCAATGAACCTAAGTAGCTCAAGATTTCAAGGTGTTTATTTCATTACTTGGATTATCTTGTCACAAGACCTTTATTATTTTAAGTACTTCAATCTAAAGAAACCTACCTATACGAACTTATTTTCCCCATGTATTGTGCTTTACTTCACATGATGGAACAAGCTGTAAATGGAAATTTAGTCCCAGGGACCAGACTGAAGTAAAAGTTCCTCAATGTGCATAACATTGTTCTTGAGTTTGCATTTCAAGGTAAAAAAAAATTAAATGATCAGACAGACCATGCCTTTGAATTTGTTAATCACGAGAAGGAAGGTTACATACCTACATTTTCATGGCTTCCTGTGAGGGGAACAAAAGAAATCACAGCCATTCTTTTAATGATTCATCAAGCAAAGAAGGCTCTATTAATAATGTGGTTCCTCCTGAAAGGCACTCAGGAAGAGAAATCCAGAACAATGAAGGATCTGATACACGGCTGACAGTGTTTCTTTCCAAAAAAAAAATGTGTTTTGTGACCCAAGAAAAAGCTCTGACTTCTGAGAGTTTTATTATATCTTGTAAACTTCTCATCTTTGCTACTGAAACCACTAGACTACTTACTGTGTTAAAAATAAAGTGATCATTGTAGTGAGTTCACCTTCAAATCTTCTCATATTTCTTCTATACTGCCTTTACATTTATGAGTTACAGCATATTGATTTCACCCTTCCCTTGCACTGAGTTTGACTCTCCCTTAATAGACAAAATGACTATTTGCTTTCTATAAATCCTACTATTTGTATTTCTTTTCTTCTCTGAGCTGTAATCTGTGACTTACAATAGACCACTGCTCAGAGAAATGATGAGGTGCTAGTTCAGCCTTAATATTGTTCAAACAACAAAAAAAGTCCAAGTGCCAGCCTGTTGTTACCAGAGCTTTTCTCACGGGTGTTCTTTAAATTATCTGACTTCCCAAGAAGCGGAACAGTGCATTCCATTCACCTGAAAACTGCTCAGGTAATTATCTCACGGCACATTTGATCCCCTCACAATGTTCACTCTTGGTTCCTTGCTCCATCCTCTGCAGCTCCAATTTCTCATTCCCCTGCTGCAGGACTGGGAATTGCTCTGAATTCCTCAGGACTCTGCATTCCTTCCCTTGCTGCCTGGACAGATGTCTTGGGTTATGGAACCTAAAAANACCCTTCTCACCATCCCTGGGCCCTTCTCACCATCACTGGACCCTTCTCACCATCCCTGGACCCTTTTCTCTCAGGATCATCTCTGCTCCAACAGAACCACATCCGCCACTCCAGGAGGACTCACTGTGGGCTGCTCCCAACACCCTGACCAACAGGGTGTCACGTTGTAGCTCTGACTCTGTCAGGGTTTTTAGGATTGCTGTTCGGTTGGGTGGTTTTGTTTTCTACTACGTTTGTATTGTTAATATTCCTAGTAAAGAACTGTTATTCCTATTCCCAAATCTTTGCCTGAAAGCTCCTTAATAGCAAAATTATAATAATTTGGAGGGAGGGGGTGAGGGGTTTACATTCCCCATTCCAAGGGGAGCTTCAACTTTCCCTGGCAGACATCTGTCTTTGCAAACCAAGACAACAGAGCACACAGCACTGGCATTGCAACACCCTCCACCAAATCCTCTTTTCTTTCCAGGATCTGTCTCGGCCCTCTGAGGTGGTTGCAGGTCTCTGAGCTGTGACCTGAGAATTCAGTGCAAGCTCCATTTCTCACAGGCAACAAGAGGACGTGGTCCCTACATTTCCTACAAGTGCACACGTGTCACCAGAGCCCCAGCAGCTCGTGCCTGTCCCCTGGGCCTGCCTGCTCCCTGCCTTGCCTGTTCCCTGTCAAAAGCTTTTGTCACATTCCCAGCAGCAGAGGTGGAACTTTGACCACATCCATTTTTCATTAAGGGATCAGGTGAGATATTAGACCTCAGTCACTTCTGCCTTTTCTACTCCTGTGCAGAAAGGAAAAAGAATTTCAGGCAGGATGGAAAGCACTGCACACCATTATGAAATATGGGTTTAAAGTAACAATTTGAGACAGAATTAGATGTAATTAGCTCATTATTCTTTAAAAGTGGACTGTCTCCATGCTCACCTTAATGTTTAGCCCACTATCCCAGTGAACCAAAGTTAGGGCTTTTTTAAACTAAAATGAAGTACATAAAGGTCAGCCCAAACTGAATTGGAAGGATTTGGCTCCTTTAACAAGCTAGAAAAGAAGAAGGAAAAGCCTTTTAATAGAGCATATTTTTGTTTGCTTCCTTCTAAGAGTGACATCTGTAAAGAGTTCCATTCAGGAAAAAAAAAAAAAAAAAAAAAAAAAAAAAATAAAATAAAAATAAAAAAACCACAACCCACAAACCTTAATTTATGCAATTAATGCTTGCACCAAACTCTACTGAGCAGGTCCAGCACCTTGGTTTGCCTGGGTTTCTTTTTTGTCCTGCAGAAATGCCACTTTTCACCACTTACTTGACCTTTGGTCAGCTTTGCTCTCCTTACAACTTTTGCATGTTTCAATTGGAGACATTTCTTCACCAAGAGAGGAAACAAGATCAGCACCTGCTTTGGAGAAAAGCTTTTTTAACCCACTGAATAATGAATGCAAAGGAAAAGAGTGCTGAACTTATGAAAAAACTTGTACATCTCATAGGTTTTAATTTTTTTTCTCATTACAATCCAACTGAATCAGTGTATACGACATTCCTTTTCTTAACATATTTTCAAAAAAACAGGTGTTTTGATGAAATGGTAAATGCATCTGGAATCTGCATAAAATGTAATAAAGGAGGTTATCAGCTCTCACATCACTAAGATATATTGGAGGTTTTACTAAAGTGGAAAGACTTTACCTAACTCCTTAATAATTTGTAATATTTCTGTAAGTTAGTAAAAACTGCATTTAGCAATAGTGAAACTTTTATTTCAGTGGATTAAAATTGATCTTAGAAATACAGCCTCGTGCCTCATACATCAAACTCCAGAGGAGCACTCATCACAAATGGCTGATAGAGAAAAAAGCTGGCTTATAACAGACAACTTACACAAAATAGTGCTGGAAAATCATACTCTAACAATTTTAATCAGGGGCTAGCAGGCCAAGAAGGCTGTAAGTCAACCAAAGAATAGAGGAACTGAATGGAAAGTGCAGTTCCTGCATGTAGAGCAGCTGCTCAGCTGCCACATCCTTAAACAATCTAAAGCTATGGCTGCTGTGGACCACCCCACCAAATGTTATTCCTTCTAATGCAGCTTCCAAGGTATTTCCCAGATGGTCTCCAAACAGGAAAATTCTCATTGCTGAATAAGATGCAGTTGTTCACTACAGGAAAAGCTGTGATGCAGAGCTGCATCTGGTTTTGCTGCACTGAGAATCCCCTCCCTGCTCTTTGGGAGTAGGAAAGCAGCCCTGGCGTGTGATGGAAACTCTTCACCTGTTTCATTGCACCACCAGCCTAAACCCACCAGCTGCCAGATAAATTCAATTAGCTCTTAGGTCTGGAGTTATGAAGAGTTGTGGATGTGGGGAGCCCTTGGGTTTTACTTATTTCCCAGGATTTGGGTGGTTGAGAGTCTTTTCCTTCTGAAAGGCCCTGAGCCAGACCCAAGAACAAAGCGGAGTCTTCAGGTTCTCGTTTCTCAAGGTTGCTTGCTCTATTTATTATTTTTCATCTTTCAGTTTGCTCTGTGCCCAGCCAACAGCAGGGGCAGCAAGCGACTCCTCCTCCGATGGAGGATCGTCACCTCTTATACCAATTATTACAGTTTAATAATAAAAAATAATAGATATTATTTATTATTTACAGTTACACACCAGTATCTACAATCTATACTAAACAGGCCATCTCTACTCTGACCCAATCTCCTTGAAGCTACTTTGTGTCACCAACACAGCAGAAGATGCAGACGAAGAGGAACTCAGGGCACCACCCAGAATCCTCTATCTTGTCCTCACTCACCTCCATTCTAAAAACCCAAACCCACAGAATTTTCCGCCCTGTGATAAACTACACCACTGTCTTTCACACCTTTGTGGCTTGCAACTCCTCTCTCAGTGTTGGAAGCTTTTCCCATGGACTGAAGTCAAAGCCAGTGTCTTCCTGGGCTCTGTGCCAGGGTCTCCAGGCCCCCTGTACAAACCCCAACCCCCCCTGTACAGGTATCAAACTCTCTTTCTCAGGTCCCAGACTTTTCTGCCAAGGTCCCTGACCTTCCAGGGCGACTGAAGGAATGCCCTGGACTCCAACAGGGAGCCCTTCCCAGGGAAGGAGCTGGTTTGAGTGGAGGTGCCCTGCACCCCTGCCAGCGGGGCAGGAGGAGGCCTGGCAGCCTTGTTATCCAGCACACAGGTGCAGCACGGCTCAACAGAGCTCTCAGGCCCTTTAATCTGTTCTTTGATCACCTCTGAAACAGATCAAGGCAGAAGCATTCCTTTTCTCTCTGAGGAAAAGAGCTGCCTGGCTTTCTCTGTATTAAGCATCCCCTCCTGCTCTGGAATTCGGGCTCGGGGATGTCACCCACTTCCTGCATTTCTCTGAGCTCAGCATCAAGGGCTGACCTGGGAGAGCTGTGGGGCCAGCCTGCCCTGCCTCACTGAAGAGCTGCAGTAACTGGGGCACGTCCTTCCTGAGCAGGGCAGGTGGGATTGATCAAAGAATCCACAGAGAATCCTGAGCAGAGCTGCTGAGAAAGAGCTGGATTGTTTGTGCACCAAGGCAGACAGCCTTTAAAACTAACCAGAGGGATTCTAACAAATGGTGCCAGTGGTGAAAGTTGATATTATGAGAATCAATAGGTACCTGGTATGAAAAAACAGTGGTGGCTGGAGTGCATTCATCAAAGTCCTTGCATGCTCAAGAACAGATAGTGCCATGGTGTATATTAAAGATGGGCCAGGGCATAAAAATAGAGTAGCACAAGAAAAGAATCGATTTGGATCAAAATCACTCTCGAAAAGAATGATAAATAGTCATTGAGAGACTACAGGGATCCTTTCTGTGTAGTCCAAAAGGTTACCTTAACCAATGATTGATATCTTGATAGTATTTATTACACACAGGCACAAAACCCACCTGCAACTGTTTAATTTTCTCTCATTGGAGGGAAATGCTACAGGCAGCAGACAGGCCCAAGTGCTCTGTGCTGTGAAAATTCAACAAAAAGTCACCAAACCCACACAGTGTAATGTCACTGGGGTCAAAGGTTTGGTAACCAGTGAAGAGATTAAATGAGGGATAGAAAAACAACCTTACTGATGATGCAAACATCCTATTTGCTCATTTTAGATGTAATGAAGAGCAGGGAACAGAGGAGCCATGAGAAGATCTCCAGTTCCAAAAGGGTAAGAAAAAAAAGGTAAGGAAATGTTCTTTCAGATTATTTCGGGTCTCTCTCTTCCTGCATTCACAGGTTTAATCCCTAAACTGCTTGAAACAAAGCTTTTGGTGAATCTGAAGCACGACATGGCCCATGATGGGGGAGCAGACCTGTTATCCCAATTTTTCCCTCATTCTTACCCTCATTTTATGATAGCTGGCAGTTCTGAATACCCCTGCCATGTGCATGCACAGGTATTCACTTTAGGACCTAAAAAATAATTCCTCTTGCACCTATTGACTTATGGATGCTAAACCCAAAACCTGAAACAGCTTAAAATTCATCAAGTTAAGAGCAGTAGCATGGATACAGGGCATAAATCCATATTTTGACATCCTGGAGACACCGTTAAGCTTTTTGTTATCTTATTAAATTGTATCAGGCTCGCCTTGCAAAGAGTACAACCAGGATTGATAAATGCTTGGCTTCAGCTACTCTCTCCCATTTATTTTCACTCTGTCAGACTAAATCCATAACTGCTGCTCAAAGGCAATGGGCAGGAGATGAGGGTGCATCTTGACTCAGCTGGTAGCTGGCTACTGGCAGCCAAAAGCTGCAAGAATTTGTTATTATTATTATTATTCAGACTGCATCTTGACACCATTTATTTTCTCTCTTTTTTTTTTTTTTTAATAATCTATTCCCTGAGGATAAACAATTTATAATCACATTATTTAATTAGTTTTTATTTAGTGTCAATTTGCTTAATCTCATTCTCCAGAAAGCATGGATTATTATGGAAAGAGAAAAAAATAAAAAACAAAAACCCAACCCTTAAACCCAACCACAACCATAGCATCTGAAAAGCACATAGAGGACATAAATGGAAAACTTGGATTTCTGTAGTTAATATAAAAGTCATCTTTTACTCAAGCTGAAAGTTGTACAGATATTCCTACCCCATGGCCACGGACAAGCTTGATTTATCCTGAATATTTTAATTGATGGAGGGTGTCTCACACTGGGATTCACCTCAGATCAGTCTTTGACTGGAACTTTCTTCATTTTCTACCTGATATTTAATGCTAGGGACAGGAACAAGAAAGCTCATTTTCTCATTACATGTTCATCACCCCCCCAAAAAAATACATTTTCCTTTGTCTAAGGCCTCATTTAGGATCTGAAAATGGCTGAAAAACTTCATCCAAGTACCCTTCCTTCAGTGAGCTGCCAGGCAGATGTAAATAAAACAACCAAATATGGATTTTGAGCATCAGTTCTTCCCAGACAGCAGAGATATTAACTCCCTCTCACTGGAGAGCTTTAGCTCAGATTAGACCAGTCCCTTGATAAGCAACTCAAAAACACTGGCAGCCACAGAGAATCCCCTTTGCAAGCACAGCTGTAGAGGAGAGAGGAGGAGAGCTGTGTGAGCCACTTTTTCATCAGAATCACACCAAATGGCACCAAGTCATCTGAGCAGGAGGCAGAAAGAGAACCTTGCCTGTCTGAGAGAAAGTAAGGTGTGTTCCGAGGGTGTTCAGTCAGTTCCTGAATGATTCATGGGCAGGAAAACAAAAGAAATCAAACCAGACAGAATTTGTCAGTTTACTTCCAAATTATTTCCGTCGGTGGATTGCTCTGCTTCTAACTCTGACTGTCAGCACTGAACGTGGCACAAGTGCTGTCTTCAAGCTGCAGAGTAAATATTTTAAAACCTTATTCCAAGCAGAAGGATGGCTGATTCTAAGAGACTTGCCAGGGATTGGGTGGTGAGGGGTGAGTGGGGCTGGCTTGCTGTGCCTCTGCAGGAGAACACCAGAGGTGGGAAGGATTTCCCACTGCAGGGGCCGGGAAGAGGAGGGAAAACAAAAAGTGAAGGGGAGGAAGAATGATTGGCACAGACTGGAGTACTCCCTCCCCTTCCTGCCCCCCTTGGCTGCGATGCCAGCTCAGATTTTGGGGAGCTTTGGGGGGATAGGCTTCAGGATAGGGAAAAGAAATCCAAAAGAGGCCCTTACCTCAGGGGATTCCAAGGCTTTATTCTTGAAGGGCTCCAGAGGCAAAGAGGGAGAACAAGGAGGAGCAGGGGTTTTTATCTGATCTCTCTCTGGGATGGGGGAGCTGGCACAGAGCCATAGGTCAGAGATAAGGGGAAGTAGGGTTAAAACTACCTGGTTACAGGCTCTGGGGGGTTCTGAGGGAAAGAGCATTCCCAAAGGAATGCAACAACAGACTGCAGGGGGAAAGGATCAATTATTGTTGTTATCATTGTTCTCTCTGAGTGGCATGGAAACAAGGTGCCCCTTGCAGGTCGTGCTCAGGGTTGGTGTGATCCAGGTGGGTCTGTCACCAGATTGGGATGAGCAGCACTGCTGGGGTCCCCATGGGTAATTGTGTGTCAACACTTCTGTTCCAGAACCTCTGTATTAGGACTTTAGACTAGGCAGTAAAACTCCACAATATTACCTGGCAGGGACACTTGGTGCCTGAAAGCAATTTTTTAAAAAAAAAAATTTAGGTGAAATTCCTATTTTCATAGAGAATGACCTCACAGTTGTCATCCAAGCTTTGCCTTTTTTGGGGATCCTGCCAGCTTTTATTGTTCTGTTGGTTCTAAAGGTCACCTGCTCTCCCTCCTCACCCATAATTTGGGCCAAGATCTGATGAGGCTGTTTTCCTCTGTGCTGAGCTGGGATAGCTCAGCACTCTGTCAGCTCTGACACGTGTATTCACTCCTTTTAGGTTACACAAGATCAATGGCCCTATAATAACGTTTTATCTTATTCCTACCTTTAACATGTCTTGCTGCAAAAGTGCTCCATGGGGGGGAACTGTGTCACTGTGGCTGGATCATAATTTCCCAGCTGCTGCACTGCAAGGGGAGGAACGTTCTCAATGCCACAGAGCTCATTTCAGTGTTTTAGCAGGTGTATTTATTCACAGGGCTTGTTTATTATCCAGGCATGTTAAAAGTGAAAATAAAACAAAATGAGTGTTTCTGGATGCTCCTATTCATCATTAGAATCCATCTGAATTGAAAAGATGCCACCACATCAAGCAACTATTTCCTCTATCCCTTGAGTTTTTGAGAAAATCTTGTTAACAGAATCTCAATTGCTCCCTTGATTTGGGATATATATATATATATANTTACACCAGCTTCCACAACAAAATGAGCTGAGTGATGCAGCCCCTTGTCACCTGCTTGTCACCTGTGCGGGGGCTGCTGGTGGCTGTCACTCACTCCCCACACAGCCACTGGAAACAAAGAGCCCCATCCACGGGAACCAGCTCTAGCTGAAGAGGAGATTTGTACTTTTTCACAGTCTTTGTTACAATGCTCTGCCTGTGAGCACCAGCCAGGGGGGTTCCAGCACTGCAGGGCTAACAGAGCCCAGGCCTGCCTCAGATTTCAGCAAAAACCTCTGTGTGCTCCTTATCTGCACTTAAATAAGGCATCCAAACATGTTGGTTTAGGAGCAGTTTTGAACCCGCTTAAATCACCCTCTCTCTACACCAGTTGGTGCTTAAGCTGCCAATTACCCGGGGGCAGAAGAGCAGTCCTGATCCCGAGAATTTGTTGTGCTGAGTGACCCACTTATGCAGAGAGAAGGAAATGAGACAAAACCCGAAGGAATTCTGTTGCATGTCAGGAAAGTCAGCCCCCATAAAACACAGGGTCCTTCTCCTCCTCCTCCTCCTCACACTGAGTTTTTCCTCAGCACAGTTACAGCAGAACCATTCTGAGGGCTGCTCCAATTGGTAACCACTGTTGCAATCCCACTCAAAAGTTGGTGACACAGCAGAGAAATGGAGCAGAGGATAAAGGAGTGGCAGCCCTGAGCTGGGAGCAGTGCAGCAGTGTGAAGATCTATCCCCTGCCTATGTTCATTTGTTGAGACAGAACAGTGAAAGNTGCTGATTCCTTGGCAATTTAAATTAATCAAATACAGTGTATTGTGCACATGCAGATAGCTCCCTTCTCACCTGCAAGCTGCCAAAAGGTCTTACAATTTATATTATATTATATTATATNCTGCAGGGCTAACAGAGCCCAGGCCTGCCTCAGATTTCAGCAAAAACCTCTGTGTGCTCCTTATCTGCACTTAAATAAGGCATCCAAACATGTTGGTTTAGGAGCAGTTTTGAACCCGCTTAAATCACCCTCTCTCTACACCAGTTGGTGCTTAAGCTGCCAATTACCCGGGGGCAGAAGAGCAGTCCTGATCCCGAGAATTTGTTGTGCTGAGTGACCCACTTATGCAGAGAGAAGGAAATGAGACAAAACCCGAAGGAATTCTGTTGCATGTCAGGAAAGTCAGCCCCCATAAAACACAGGGTCCTTCTCCTCCTCCTCCTCCTCACACTGAGTTTTTCCTCAGCACAGTTACAGCAGAACCATTCTGAGGGCTGCTCCAATTGGTAACCACTGTTGCAATCCCACTCAAAAGTTGGTGACACAGCAGAGAAATGGAGCAGAGGATAAAGGAGTGGCAGCCCTGAGCTGGGAGCAGTGCAGCAGTGTGAAGATCTATCCCCTGCCTATGTTCATTTGTTGAGACAGAACAGTGAAAGGAGTCCAAAACTAAGTATTCACATTCATTACCAGGCACAAGAAGGGGAAAAAGAATTTTCTCTTTACTTCTTTTGATTTCAGGAGTAATTAGGTTCACTTGAATGTCTTAAATTGCTTGGTTAAGTGTTCTCTCTCTCTCCTTACAATAAAAGGGATAATATATTTCAATGTAGCATATTCAATCAAAAGAGATGGGAATCTCTTATAAATAAGATAAAGAACCAGGAAGAGGGGGCAAGGTGGTATTCTGAGGACATTAGGAAGTTTTAACAGTTGTTTCACTTCCTGACTAAAAGCTCTCTATCACCCCTCTTCACATCCTGTAAATAAGAGAGCTGTTTCTCCTGAAAAACAGGAGAAACAGTCATTTTAAGTTGGTTTTTTTTTCCAGGATCTATTATCCTCTGCTGAACTACTGCACCCAATTCATCAAGACATTCTTCAGTTGCATCAGCCTGAGTTAAATCTCACTGCAGACCCCAGTGCTCTGTAACAAAATAAAATGAATTATCATGGCAACAATGATTTGGAAGACTCAAATTATAAATTTTACTTCCAAGGAGCCATTTTTATCCTGCCACCAATCCATCATCCATTTCCCTGAGTCAGGTGCCAAGCCTAGGAAAGCAGTGTGTCGTTTGGAATAGATCAATAACCATTGTCCTTGTTACCAATGTCAGAAATTGGTATTATTGTGGGTGTAAGGGCCATCTCTGAGCCATAAGGGTGCCTCCACTCAGCTGCCAGCGTTGCCAGTCAAGGCTGGCATCCAGAGTTCCACACTACATCAGATGTAAATAAAACCAGAATCAGGCCCCACATTTCCCAGCACTGTTGTTTTCAAAGTCAAGAAACAGCACCCCTTTTACAGTGCATGGTAAAGGTCAACAGATAAAATATTTGGAACTTTTACTCATGAATATATTTAATTTGCTCCTGCGAGTGATTTCGATTACATTTCACAAAATACATAGCTGCTCCTCGTTTTGCAATTAAAGATTTCTAATAATGCAGTCGAACCTTCTTAATCATTGCTCATTCTAGCATAAAGCAAAGCTTGCTGTGTTTAAAGAGAACCAAGTCATCTTAACAGCATCCCTTTTTGTTCCCTTTTATTTTATGAGATTGGAATTCTTAATGACCTTTGGCATATCTGGCTGCAGTGCAAGTGTGAGGAAGGGTAAAACTCTCACAAGTGGATTATATGGCTGGGACAAAACTCAGCTCTGTAATTAGGTTTGGCTCTGTTGCTTAGGTTTGCAGAAAAAGTCAAAATTAATGGTTCTTTGCCCAAGATTCCCCTGCAGAGTCACATATTGTGGTTGCCCAGACAGCCACGACACTTGGAGTGCTCCAATAAAACTACGGAAGGCTTCAAGTATCAGCACTTTATTATCTAAAACCATTGATTTATTTTTTTTTTCCTTGCTAAAACCCAGTAATTTCTTGAGGAAAATAAATAGAAATACTCAGTGCCTAAACAATCATCATCTTAATTGCCCATAATGAAGACACTAAAATAGTCTTGGAACACCCACAGACCCTGACACTTGTTCTTATAAAAACTCAAGCCAGTCTCAGATACTTAAAGTCCAGAGCTGGTGCTGCAGCACCTCAGAGCTTTGCTGCAGAACAATCTTGGGACTGAGCAGTGAGAATTTACAGACCTCCCCACCCAAATCCCCAAAACTGAGCGTGGAGTTCTTCTTAACAGAAGCTTCAATTTCATTCAGAAGAAAAATGTGTTCAGGCAAGCTGATGGAGAAATGAACCAATTTGAATGTATTGAAGTTCTCTGCCGTGCTACAGTGCTTTTTAAATGGTGTCTAAACAGTTGGTCACAGATTTATTTATGTTTCCGTGTAAAGAAAGAAAATATTGTCATTTCCTATATGGGAAACAGTTTCCCTAATTATTTGGCTCCTTCTTCTACTACATAAACAGCAATTTGTACCCCTCTCCTTCAACTGGCTGCAATTAACAGCTACATTGCAATAAGCAGATTATGTTAATTAAAAACTCAAAACTATGTAAACAATGGGAAAGCTGACTAGCCATTTTCTATTTTTGCCAACTGGGAGGAACACAAGAGAAATTAGTACCAAGCTTAATTTTGCTGTTTATAATTCAACTTATTTGTAACAAATTACAGCATTTTAAAAGTATTTTTAAACAATTAACTCTATTTCTCCACACTATTTGAACTACATCCCACTTGATGAGTTTACATCTGTGCAAACTGGAGGGGGGAAAAAAAAAGAGTGTAAAAAAAAAAGTCTAGAAAGGTGTTAGGGGAGCAGATTTGCACACATCATCACCAAAGTGGAATATTAAACACAAGTTTCCTACCAGGCCTGAGTAACACTCTCAAAAAGTCATAGCTAAGGACAAAAGTGTAACTTAGTTCTGCTTCTTCGGCAAAAATGTGAGCAAACTCTGGGAATAAACATTACCCAGCTGACAGCAATAAATTGTGAACTTTTCCTGTGTTGCCACAGCTTTGCAGAGTTTTGGGTTTGTCCTTCTCTTCCCAGACCAGGATTGTTAAAGGAGAGTGGGAGCCAAAGCAGGATGGTTAAGTATTTGTGCTTCCAGTGCCCCTTTCTGACCATGGAATTGTATTCAATGGGCAACTCTTGGATTTTCTGTCTGGAAGTGGGACTTTGATGATCTTGGTAGATCCCTTCCAACTCAGGATGTTCTAGGATGCCTCTCCTTACTCCACACTGAGGGGATGCCACCACCAAGGGGAAACAGAAGCACAGAGATGCTGTGTGCAGGGAGATTTATCAACTGGGAACTTGCCCTTGACCAGACTTTGGGGGAAAAAAGAATAGAAAAAAGGACTATAGCTCTGCTTCAGTTTCATCCAGGAAATACTCCAAGAACATTTCCTTCCTCTGCTTTGCATGGCTAGAGATTGCTGATTGACCACAAAGAGGAGAACACCAAGGTGGGGGAATGGTTGTGGCCTCAGCTGAGATGCTGGACTGTTTCCAGGGTTTTTTTCAGAGACTGTGTAGAAAAAAAGATGACAGGACATGGAAAAATTGGGACCAGACTTTGAGAGTGGCCAATGTAAAAATACCAGTTCAGTGCATGGCTGCAGTTACAGCCCTGAACCAAACTGCTTTAGAAAATGGGAATGGTCTCAGAGGATGTGGAAGTTGCTGATGGATGCATTATTCACAGCCCCTTAGGAGGCCGGGGAAACGCTCAGTGCACAGCAACAGACAGCAGCAGCAGCAGGGGAAGCTGGAGCAGGGCAGGCATTTAGAAAGCACTCTCCACATCGTTATGAGTCCACACCTCCTCTCCTCGAGTAGTTTACAGAGAGGGAGAGTGCCAGGGAGCTTCATGTATATTATGCCAGAAAAGACATTTCCTCTGTTTTAAGGGCAACACTGATTTCCCATCTCTGCTCCCCGCAGTGCTGGTGGCCGGTGGGAGGGCGGCTCGGAATAAAAGTGCAGTTGATCATCTCACTTTTTTTGTGTTTCCACTGTTTTCCTTTTGGAGACATGAACTTTAAATGAGCTGCTGTAAAAGCTTCTTGGGGTCAAAATAGAGGAAATCACATCCACCACAGAGACAGGCGCTGCAAAAAAACCCTAATATGGCCATTATGTTCAACTCAGCAGTCTTTTTCCTGTTGGTAGGGTTTCAATACAAGCTTAGCATCAAGCCAGGCTGTCAACACCAATGAAATCTATTTCTGTGACATTGAAAGAGCTCTTGACGAAAGTCAATCACTTTAGGCGATGTGTTTTGCTGTTTTTTTTGGGTTGTTTTTCTTTTAATAGCACCTGGAAACAAGTCCGGGGGAGAGTTGGGTTTTAACAGAATTGCTGCTTTTTCTTATTTTCAAGGAGGTGAGGAATATATACTAAGTAAACCCATTTATTCTACAAGCAGCACATGTAGTGTTTGATGGTAACAGCTGCATTTCAGTCTGACCATTCTCTCAGAGTCTTTTTTCTTAACAGAGTTAACCCTTTTGCCAGGTGTTTTATTCTGAAATTATTGGAAGGGTTTAGATCTTGTTCCTGGGTCAACACAGAGCAGCCCTGGGGTTCCTGGGTTAAACAACTTCAGTTTTCATACTGTAGAAAGAAGATCTAATCCAGATCCTGCCTCTGAGTCCAGGACAGCTCTTTTCAAGCCCACTAAGACGTCACTTTCTGAAGTCTCTCCACCTCAGAATAGGGTGATGATGATGAAAATGATGATATTTATTATTATTATTATCATTAATCTGCGTAAAGCCCAGTGGTGGACCATGGGATAATTGCAGTTTCAGACTAATGGCTGTGATGGCTTTTTTTTTGTTGTTCTCTTATTAAAGCACAGCATAGGGAATTACATTGAAATAACTTAAAAGGTGATTTCAGAGTGAGGCAGGTAAAAGTTAGTGACAAAATAACTCCAGCCATATTTCCTTGTCTCTCTGCATGGGAGTTTTTGGCTGCATTAAATCATCATTCATTGGTTTTTGTTTTTTTTTTTTTTCCTTTTGCTCTCCTGACTCAGTGGCTGGAGTGAGAATCCTGTTCAGTTGGAACCTGTTCCTGCTGCCCAGCCCACTGGGACACCCTCAGGGCAATGGCATTCCAGAAGTACCTTGTGGAGGGGGTGGGGGGCAACCCTTTCCCACTTCTGAGAAAGATTTTGTTGTTCTTAAGGTTTGGGGTAAAGAAGGGTTGGCAGAGACTCACAACCATCTCTGTTTTCCTCCCCCTCCCACTCCCTGCCCCACCAGGGGTGATGAAGGAATCCAGGGAGATTCCAGGCAAGGCTTCACCTTCAGCGTGGCAGCCCTGAGTGACCAGAATTCTGAGCTGACAAGGACATAAACTTTTGTAAGTGAAGTGTGTTATTGATTTGTATGCAGCTACAGTGCAGAGATCAGGGGAAGTTCAAGGCTATACACTGTTGTAAAATTCCTCTCAGATTAGGGGGGAAAAAAAATCTAATTACTTTCATTGAGGTACACAAAATGAAAAATCTATTTAAGTATTTTGAATTTAAAATTGATCAATTCCTTTGTGCCATTTACCTCTTGAACTGATGCAGGCTTTGATACATTGTGTAAAGAGCAATTATATTTTAGAATAAATTAAAAGCAAACATACTGTTTGTAAAACTGAACCACAGATGTTCCCTTCTTGGAGGTATTTTAAAATAAATAAAATCAAGATCATGACTCAAAAGGATGCATGAGAAAAAAATTATTATTTAAAATGCTCTCATTACTTTTAATACAGATGACCCAAGAGTGATTCACCCTCAGAGGAATCATCCCTCATTTTATTTTTAGCAATTTTCAGGCTGAGTCCAAGGTCCTTTGCAGCCCCAGGAAGGTCTGAATGGTCTGATGGTTCATTTTTGCTCTGCTCATTGATATTAGTATTTTATCCACCACTTGCCTTGTAATCAATGCTTTAAAAAAATATGCATTCTAAGAAGTGTGTAGAAATTAATTCACTCCACTTGATTCTCGGAGTCTTGGGCCCATTTAAAATAATCTCATCTGCTTGATACAAACAAGCCTTGTTCAGCCCTTCCCCCAGTTTGATTCAGCGTTTCCCCATTGCTGTGGCAGACCTTTCAAAGTGTGTTTGGTCAGGAATCCTTTCTGCCTGATGTCCTGTGCCAGTGATTGACAAGAGTCCTTTGTGAGCAAGCATTTAAGCCATGACGCACGGGCTTGTTAGGGAGCTGCTGTGTCAAGAAGAGAAATGAACAATAAATTAGAATAAAATGGAATTGCATTTGAGACTTGGCTGGAGGATTTTGCATTTGCGAGGACAAAGGACATTTGACAATCTGAGTCATCTTGCAGCTTTGCCTGTAGCTACTGTCAAATTAGTTCTTAATGCTACAGGGAAAGGGATTGAGTCACAGCATTGCTCAAAGTTAAGAGGCTCATCAGTAAATCACTGGCAATATTAACAATTATGAGCTGCGCATTAATATGGCAAAAACACTCTGAATATTATGCTTACAACAGAAAGCCAAGAGGTGAACATAATTTTGCTTCCAGATCCCTGTGCTTTCTCCCAGTAACTACAGCTTTAAATAGGGGTAGGCAGGGCAAAAAAAAAAAAAAAAAGGAGTGAATCTAGTCAAGATTTTCTAAAGTACATGTGCTCACAACTGTGTCATAAGAAGAAAAATCAAGTGCTAAATCTGGATTTAGCAAAGCATAGAAGTGAGGTGAGGAAGAGAAGTGCTTACCTGCATTTAAATTCCAGGTCCACGTGCTTGTCTGTCATCCCTAAACTCACACTCAGCAGGATCCTGCAGTGCCCCTGCCTCCTCCCAGGCACCCCTGGCTCCATCCCTCCCCTGCAGCAGGTGGAAGATGTGCCCAGATACCAGAGTGCCACCAAAACATGGCTCAGATGACTCGGGGAGATCCAGTCCATGCTGGGATGGGGAAGGGCTGTGTCACACACACCAATCCCAGCCCACTCTAGGAGGAAAAAAAACCCATCAGTTTTCTGTTATTTGTATTAGAGATATTGTCTCCCCAGTTTCCTCACACACACTCTTGGAGTGTTACACTATTCTGATGCCAGAGACCTTTAAGTCGTTTCACAAAGCTCAGTCCCTTTGGAGGATTTGGGTCAGAGGGTGCCCTGGCGTTAGAGAGGCTCACAGGGAATCATCACTGCATTTGAGCTGTTTTGAAAAATACAGTGTGTTTCCAGGCCAGCACTTTCCCAATCATTCCATGCATCATTTTATGGAGTGGCTTTCAACCAAAAAAAAAAAAA
>VWYO01011467.1:36354-48762 GCA_013400275.1 Rhadina sibilatrix
CTTTATCTCTTGTAACTCTGGGAGAAGGGGGGGCAGATGCCTTCTGATAATGGGCCAGCTGTTCAAACCAGGTGGGGCAGGGTTTGTTATCTCTGTCACCACCTGTCCTCCGTTCAGGGGGATATTTTCTGCTGATGGGCCATGGAGGCTCAGCAGGGACAGGACACATTCCATCATCCCAGTGGGAGATGCTCCGCCCAGTGAGGGGAGCCAACCATTCCTGCCTGGATAAAAACAGAGATGCAGGAGCACAAGATATTCTGGATTCCTGGAGGAAGACTGAACTCTTCTCTCTCAGGATCATCTCTGCTCCAGTGGAACCACATCAGCCACTCCAGGAGGACTTCTGGACTGCTTCAAACACCCTAACCAACAGGGTGTTAGGTTGTATTATTCCATTTATTTTACTTTTTTTTTCTCTCTTCTTCTATTAAATTGTATCTCTGACTAGGAGTCTCACTGGTTTTGCTTTCAAATCAGCACAAAACTCATTTTTTCTTCAAGTTTGGAAGCTTCCTGCTCCTCATAATGTAGCTGTAACTTAATTTCATGCAGCATCTCAGTTAAAGAGTGTGCAAAAGTGCAAAGCTTTGCCATCTGGTCTCTACAACACAGCTGCAGACAGAGAATATCAGCCCAAGACACCAAAAGTTTTGCCAGAATTCAGATTAATGGAAGTTTAGTAACTATCCTTTGCAGCAGTCACTTTGCATCAAAACACTAAATTTCCATTTTGCACTTACAATGTGCCTTTGGTCAGAGGAATTAAAAAAAAAATAGAATTATATAAGGAGATGATTTCCTTCATTACAGAAATAAATCTTTCTTTGGCTAATGAGGGATTGAAGAGTGTACACCAAATGAAGAGCATTATTATGTTCAAACATAAACTTTGTAAGTCCAGCAAGATGCAAGGACTTGATTTCCAGAGAGACCCAAGGTCAATTAGTAGGACAGGTCAATTAGTAGGACAGAACATATTTGGTATTTTTGTGTCAGAAAAACCTTTTTTCTGACCCAGATATGGAGCAATTGAGAGGCATTTAAAAGACTTTTATTCCATTTTCAGTCGCATGTGAAGGGTGAGATGGTACAGATATTACAATCCACACCATCACAGTCAGAAGGCAAACTATTTCTGAATTACTATAGATTATAAGCTTTTTTTGGCCTATCAGCTTTTGTCACACAACCCTGCTAATACGTCTAAGCCAAGCATCTATTAAAATACCCTACGTGGATCTTGCTATAATGCACCTTTGTCTTGGTTTGGAAAGACAAAGGTGCATTGGTATCTGCCAGGGAGAGCTGGGGTTTCCCTTAGAATGGGGAATGTAAACCCCTCACCCCAGCCAAATTATAATTTTGCAATTAAGGGCTTTCAGGCAAAGATTTGGGAATAGGAATAACAGCTCTTTACTNGTTGGCTCCCCCCACTGGGTGGAGCATCTCCCAATGGGATGATGGAATGTGGATGGTCTATTTTGGGGATGTGTGCTTTTAGGGGTGTCTTAATGGCCATCAGCAGCAGATATCCCCTGGAGGGAGGCCAGGTGGTGACAGAGATAACAAACACTGCCCCACCTGGTTTGAACAGCTGGCCCATTATCAGAAGGCACCCGGCCCCTTCCCCCCAGAGTTACAAGAGATAAAGAAAAAACATCTCCCCAGCTGCTTTCAGCAGATGAAATAGAATACACACCCCTAGCTCCACAACCCAAGACAACCTTTCATAGTTCTGTTTCTCCAAAGTGTCTGGTCTATTTGCAAGGCCATCATTTGGAACTAGTTCCCAGTTCCATTTCTCTCTCAGCAATGTCTGTCCCATCCCATGGCATTTCTCAGTCAGCACACCTTATCTCAGAGTCTGCACACAGATGCACAAGGCTGTGTGAGCCTTCTCTCAGGCTGTGAGAAGCCTCTACAAATCCATTTCCCACAATTTTGGATATCCAGCCGTGGACAGCCCAAACAGAAGCGCTTACAGCAAGTTCTCCTCAAGCCCCTGATTCCAGGGAGGCATTCCCTGAGGATGCAGCAGTTCTTAAGTCCTGCCTGTTGCACTCTCAGCTCTGTTTCTGAGCTCCGGGGTTAACTCAGCCTTAACACAGCACAGATTAACTTAAGTGCTCTGCACTAATGGGATCATAATGGTGGAAACTCTGACCTTGCCCTCCCTGACCCCTGAAGCATCCCCAGACTGTAACAGTCTTTGAAAGCCTTTAGCGAACATTGCTAATTATAACTTTTTTTTTGAGGTTTAAAAGCAGTGAAACGTGGCTTTTAGCCTTTCTGAGGCAATGCTGGAAGCCTCAAGAAGGCATCTCTCTCTTTTCTCAAGCCCCAGAACTTCTGATAAATGTAGAACCTTGCTATCTTGGAATGATACAAGAGAACTTCCCATTACTGAATTACATATTCAAGTCACACAGAAAATCAGTTTCAGGTATAACTGTGTCTTATTAAAGCATTACAAAAAGCCCAGAAATAACAATTAATGAACATGGTCATCACTGCCTCAATATGCAGGTCCTGAAAACCATATAAACTTAGGCTATCACCTGCAAAGACCACAGACACAATTCAGAAACCATCCCCACAGAAATAATTCCATATACACACCTTTCATACACAAATTTCTACATATTTCTACATATGTGTGTATGTAGACACGCACACACAAATGCATTTCTACCCAGCATTAAAATCAGAAGAAATCTCACTCACAGCAGAGCACCTCCCCTGCCCCCAGGACATTAGAATTTAATGGTTTTAGCAGTGGTATCAGTGAACTCTATGGGCTATGCAGTCACCAACAGAACTGACATTAAACAGAGCAGCCCTTTCCCATCTGCTGTCGTGTCCCAAAATAATAAAGCAACAGAGTGACCTCATAGCAGAGTCTGAGGGGCTCTCACACAAACTTGTGTCACAGCTTCCTGACCAAATTAAACACTGCAGCCATCCATCTGCCTTATCACATGCTAAACTTTCACTTCAGAGGCACCAAGATCACACACATAAATCTGTGCCTCCTACGCCTTGCACTCCTCAGCAACCTTGCTGGTTGGAAGGATTTATCCCCAAGTCCAACTGCTCAGGGACACAAATGCATTTCTGTTCAGTGAAGGGGCCTGACCCTCCCTGCAGGAAAGAAATGCTACCAGGATGTGCTACCCCTCTGAGTCTCCCCAAAACCTCCTAACACTTTGTTAAAAGCAAATTTAATTGTCTAGTAGATTGAAGGCTACTTGGGATAGGGAGATAATGTGAAATAACTCCTTAAATGTGCGTGTAGTGTGAAGTGGGGTTGTATTTACAGGAATAAGAATATAAGTCTGAATTTCCCACACATTTTCTTTAAAAGTCATGTTGGTGCACTGTCTCTCCCCCTCCACCCCCATCCCCCTGCCTTCCCCTTGCATCTTCTCTCCAGCAAAGATTTAATTATTTAATGCCAAGTGCAATAACATCAGGAGCAACCAAGAGCATTCTTCCATGGAATACTTCATAGCACACTAATTAGGACTCTTCTGAGAGATTTAACAATCCCTGTAGGCAGAGGAGGGAGCTGGAGCTGATCTCTTCTAATCCCAGTGACTGCCCTCATTTTTGTGCTGCTGCAAAGGGGAGCAGAGAGTTTCCAGTGGCCTCCTTGGGTGAGAACAGTGCTGCCTGGGCTGGAGGACTTGTTCAGCTCCAAGGAACTGGCTGGGGCTGAGGGGAACCTCTGTGCCTCCTGTTCCTGCTTGGGTATGTTCCACAGCCTTTGATCCCCGCCTGCTACCGGCTCTTGCTCCCTGGAAAAGGAAACTTGTGTACCCAGTTCAGGGCAGGAGCACACCAGAGTGTGAGGCTCCCTCCAGCTGGATGGAGAAGGTTCTGCTTGCAACCAAAGGTGGAGATGATGTGGAGAGCACATTTTCATTTATGGCAGAGCACAGAATCAGAGAATGGCCTGGGCTGGAAGTGACCTTAAAGCTCATCTCATTCCAGCCCCTGCCATGGGCAGGGACACCCTCCACTACCCCAAGTTGTTCCAAGCTCTGTCCAGCCTGGCCTTGGACACTTCCAGGGATCCAGGAGCAGCACACAGCTGCTCTGGGCACCCTGTGCCAGGGTCTGCCCACCCTCACAGAGAGGGATTTATTCACAATATCCCATCTGATCTGCCTGCTGTCAGCCCCTTCTCCTGTCTCTGCTCACCTTTGTCCAAAGTCTCTCTCTTGGAGCCCTTTTAGGATCCAACTGATGCTCTAAGGACTCCTTGAAGCCTTCTTCCCTTCCCTTCCCTTCCCTTCCCTTCCCTTCCCCTCTTTTCTCTCCAGCAGACAGAGCAGAGCTTCACAGGCTGGAAGCAGCAGCACAGGGACCAGCAAGCTTCACTCGCAGTTTTCTGACCATGATGCCATCACCATTTCTAGGAGTCTGAATGGGATTTTGCAGTGCTTGAGAGAAGTATTAGCAAACTACAAGACCAGCTCTTGTTCTGAACATTGCATCTGATTGCAATGAAATGTGTTATTTGAGCCACTAGCTTTGAGTGACATAAACCAAAGGCATAAAAAACATTTCTGAATTGCTAATAATGCTCAGTAACCTCTCACCTTATTTCAGATCACTGATGTTTGTAATATTTCTGCTCTTCCTTGTGTTCTTCAGTATTGCCATTGAAAATTCAGCAGTAATTGCCTACCATGAAAACTAAGAGCACTAAATAAGGACTGTTTATTATTAAAGCACGAAAGAGTTTCAAACTGCAATGCTTATTGAAACCAACATAAACCTTCCCCCCCAATTAAACTAATCTAAAAAGATCTTTCCATTAAAAAAGAAAGTTGTCATATGAGTATTAGCCATGTCACCCTATATGGTTGATCATTAAACCAGACCAAATGTTAAATTTTCAGCGTATTTTAAAGTAGTTGCTCTTTATTTTTTACCAATTAATGACTCTTCTGAACTTCACCTCATGATGCTTATTAGCCTTCTTAAATATACTGGAGGTGATACATTCTTCATTTGTGTCACTCATTAATCACTGCTCAATAACTGCTGTCAGGAAGCTGCTGGCTTTGATGTCTCATTGTTCAGTGCATTCTTTCTTGTTGGTAGTTAATCAAACGCTTCCCTGCTGTGGTCAAAGCACAGCTTGAGAGCAGTTTCAGAGGTGATCCAGCATTAAAACACGGAGCTGGTTGTAGAGGTCCAGTACTTTGGGTTTTTTGCTTTTTTATTGTTTTTTGTTGTGGGTTTTTTTTTTTTTTTTAATATATATCATGCCAAAGTGAAAGCTTTCATTTTGCATTCCTTGGCAAATGAGGGACTGTTGTCCTGCCCTTATGACTGAGAAGCTCAGAAAATAGCACTGAATTCTGCCATCTAACTGAAGCACACTGTAATGACTGACTAATTAGCTGCAGTTATGAAATGAACTGCAAAGTTTCCACTGTCAATCACAGTGAAATAATGTTTCTTTTTTCTTTTTTCTTTTATTTTCTTTTTTCTTTTCTTTTTTTCTTTTTTTTTTTTTTTTAAGAGTGGAATTAAAATAATTGTCAAAATGCATTACAACTTCGGGGGGTCGTCAGTCAAATGAAAGCATCCAACAGAGAAAAATATCTATCCTGGGATAAAATGAACATTTTCATTTCTAGTGTTTGTTCAAGCCAGATTTATACTGAAAATATTCAGGAAGAGATTCTTCAAAAGCAAGAGTGGGCAAACTAGAAACAAGGGAAGTAGCAGCTTAGAGGAGAGTAAAAGACAAGAATGAAATTGGACCAGAAACAATCATTGAAAATTAAAAAAAAAAAAAATTTAAAAACTGACTATTAGGAAATACTGCCTGTATTTATAGTATTTGGGCACTGCCATGCTTATTTGTTTAAAAATAAATCCTCAGTGTTTGGAATCTTTGCAAAGATGATAAAATCTTCTGTTTCTCTTGTCAGAGGTCTAACCCTGATAACAGGACCTGCCAAAGAGTTGCTGCTGTGCAGCTGAAGAGATCTCTCAGATTAATATACATTGCCCTCATCTTCCACTTGTGAGTGAATTTGTATGTTTATGTAAGACTGAAGTAAAGAAAAATAAAAGAAAATAAATGTGATGTACTTTTAGGAAGAAGGCTATTACACTGCCTAATCATTTTATAAATATAATAAGGATGTTTAGCAAGAAGTCAAGACATTTTTAACCAGGTAACAGTCTTCTGTCCTCCTGTTCCCTGAGTTCCTCTCCTGCATAAAATCTAGTGACAATCACCAGTTGCTGAAACACTCAAATTAGTAAGACAAGAACTTGAGCAGGAAAGGGGGTTGAAAGTAAATGATCATTAAGGTCCCTTCCACAGCATTCTAAGGTTCCACAATGCGTCATTTTAAATAAAACATTGTAAAAGTCTCTTTGTAGTGGGGACCTCACAACCCAGACACGGCACAGATAATGACAAACCCCATCTGTACAGCTTTGAGGTCTCTGTGCTGTCTCATTTTGCTACAGCTTTCATGAGAACACAGACCTATAATTAAAACAAGAACTTGGTGGACTGTTTAGAGTCTGACTTTCGCTTTGTTACCTGCTATTTCCCATTTTCCTCTCGTTTGAAACTGAACAGAAATGATTATTCTTTAGCCTGCAGGCACTTTCTTTAGATTTTTTTTTTTTTCAAATGACTGAGGGAACAAAATATTTCCCTTTCTCTAGACACTGCCATTCCACCTGACTCAAATCCCTGTGACCTCAAGCAGCATTTTTTTTCTCTCTGTTCAAGACTTTACATAAAAGCATCAAGTTAATACGTGGTCTGTTCATTGTGGATACAATGCACCTCTTGGTGTGCCTTGTGATCTTCAGAGGGGCAGTGTGAAAACTTTGAGAACACCCGAAGGCTGCAAATCCCTGATGAACTAATGGCAGGTACTGACCTGCTCCAAATGCAGAGGCTAATTTGCCAGGGTTCCCAGGCAGTAGCACATCTCCCCTGGAACCTGCAAGCCTCCAAGCATTCCCTGCCCACCAGTGCCTGGGGTTCACTGCCCTCCTCAGGGCTCACGTTGCTCTGTTTTTGTGATATCACTGCTGTCAGCTTACCCTGCTCCCACACAGGGCAAACTGGAGGGAATTCCAGCAGAAATCAGGGACATCACGACCCTGGCTCTGTGTGATGAACATCTGAGGAGCGTTTCAGCCAGCATTTGGGAAGAGGAGGGAGCCAAAACCAAGGATTTCAGTGATATTTAACTTCAAGCAGCTGATTCTCCATTTCTCTCCCAGGCACCAAATTTTTGGTGTTGTATCCTTGCCTCCAGTGAAGATCCTGAACATTTTGCAGGAATATCACAACAAATGAGTCAGGCAGGTTCTGTGCAGTTGTTTAATGCAGCTACCCTCAGTCCAGTGAAACTGCAGTAGGGATGAATTTGGACTCCTCTACTTTGGGGAGCATGAGAGGCTTTGCTCCAGATGCAAAGTGACAGACTGCTGATGGCTCTTTACATATATTTTGCAGACTGAGTTACTCATAAATAATTGTCAGTGAAAATAAACTCCCTATAGCCTTTCCAAGGAGGAAACTCCGAGAACATTAAAAACAAACAAACAAACAAACAAAACCAAAAAAGAAACCCCAAACAAAAAAACGCCCAGACAAATACGAGGTAGAGAAAGGAACTAACTGAAAAGTGCTTGTTTCTTTTTTATTTTTTTTTTAATTGAGTTAATTTGAGAGACAAAAAAAAAAAAAAAAAAAAGAGAGAAGAAAGGCAGCTCCCACAGGAGTTTTCCAATAGGTCTTCACCAAGATGTTTAAATTTTAAGATTTTTGCATTCTGAGCCAAGTGCAGAAAAAAAAAAATGCCCTTCTCAATGTCCATATTGTAGAATCAAGAGGATTCCTTTAAATTAATCTAGCACAGTGCTGGGTCTATTCATACTAGGAATAATATATTTTCTATCTGTTTTCAGGAAATATAATCCAGCTGCGAGAAAGAATTTGACTCAGATTGCATTATTTTTGACCTAACAAATCCGGTAAAGTTCTCTGCTCTCTCATAACTAGTATTCTAATGTACAATTATATGAAGATTGAAAACTCTTCTTTCTCAATTTCAAGCTGTAGGTCACAGCTGCTTTTCAGGACACAGGCTGTCCTGGTATCTTGTCACAGTCTGTAAGATGTCTTCAGTATCTTTATTGCCCCTCTTTCCTTAAGTTTTTTGTCTTATTGTGATTTTTTTCTTCCCCTTTTCCTTATTCTCTTTTTCATTGTTCATTATTCTGCCACATCTCCCCATGGGCTGTGGCTGACTCCCTCCTTGGATTCCATTCTCCTCTCTGCTTTGTCTGCAGCCATTCTCATTTTGAAGTGTATCTTGTCCTTGTTAGCTGCTTTCCCTGCTCCAGACTGATTTTCCTGTGCTTTGCCTGTTTGACAATCCCATGACATGCTTGGTGCTGAGCTGCACGTTCCACACAGAGCTCCTCATCCTTCAGCAGAACTTCCCTTCTGATCCCCCCACAGACCAGCAGCTTCCTGCCTGGCACGTGCACTGAACAACACAGGCTGCAAATTCGACATAAACCCCACTTATCCAGCCTGTGTTTTAGGAAATCTCTCTGCATGCCAGCTCCCATTTTCCCTTCTACAGTTGCTTTTCATTTCTAGAACCTCACCTGAGCTACACCCATCCTGCCACAGATTCAGTTCTGTCCTGCCCCCACCCCCAGGAATGGAGAAGGTCTCTCATCCTTCACTCCTTGTAGGAAAAATCAATTCCTTAAAATACCCAAACCCACCCTTGTTTTACTAGTTTGGTCTATTTTACTCATCTCACTCCTTCTCTTCATCATTATCTTGTTACATTTTAAATTTTTTCCCCTGTTCATCAGTACTTAGAGTTGCCTCTTAGTGATAGGAAGAGAAGAAAACTTCCCTCCAAGCTGGACATTCTTATTGGCTCCATAGCTACAATTTTTTCCATACACAGCCTCAAAATCTCCCTCTGCAGCAAATATTTGCTGCTTGCCACAAACAGGAAACTACAGAAGTGATCACATCATCAAGAACAAATAAAATTAAATGGAAAAGGCACTTTTCACCTTAATGGTACCTGGAAAACCTCAAACTTAGAAATATAGGCTCTTGAGATTCTCAGTGGAGGGTGGATGCTTCCAAAGGGAAACATGGACCAGCTACATTACAAGGAATCTGGCTTCTTCTAAGTACACAAGCTGGATCATGCTTATTGTGGAATTTTCTGTGGTTCTGAGGGAGCTTAGTGCTTTAGGGTTGTTTTTTGTTTTTGTTTTTGGGTTTTTGTTTGTTTGTTTGTTTTTGTTTGTGTTTGTTTTTTATATATAAGGATCTTCCCAGTGACTGTGAATGAAATTTTGGAAGTTGGCTTAAATCTGGGAAGTTTAAATATGGTCCAACTATGGTTAGATTCAATTATCTTGGAGGTCTTTTCCAGCCTTAATGATTCCAGGATTCTGTACAGGGATATCCCAATTAAGTGATTTGTTCTGTTTCTTGAGGGAAGACTGACAAAGTCAAGTACTGGTGGTTACTTGTTAAAGAACTTCCCCTCAGTATTTCCTTTACTGCAGAAGTAGGAATAAAGTGCTTAGACTGACTACAAAACTCACTTTAAATATAATCATGTCAATATAACCATCATAATCATAACAAGATGTAGTTTTGAGGCACACACAAAATATTAGACTCAAAACTGGTATAAATACATAACCTGCATAAGTAAAAATACAGTTTATAAAAGTAAACATTGCATGTGTGCATCTCTTCATACAAATCTAGCAGCAGCAGGTACACATAATTACATTGAATAAAACTTATTGACAAATATAAAATATGACTCTAGCAGAAGATCAGTGTGCTGCAAAAGGCAGTATTTCAGCAGCATGAGGGACTTTTGCCCACTCTTTTTTATCAGCTATGTTTGTAACTTGAACAAAAAGTGTTATCCATCATCTTGACTCAGAACCCAAAAGCACAGTTTTCACAATATTTCCAACAAGAGGAGACATATCCAATTTTATCTGGAGCTGACACAGTTACCTACCTAAACCTGTACCAGAAGTCGTGAGCTGAACTGAAAACTGAAGTAAATAATCCAGATACTAATGCTGTGCTTTTCCATGAGGTGATTGCTCTTAGCATGGCAGGCAGCACGAGTAACTTCAGCAGGTTTCAGAGCTTATTTCATCCAAGGATGGTGGCACATTCTTTCACAGAGAAAAAAATACTTCCGGCTGGAAAGTTTCTAAAAGGTCCCATTTAAACAGGGCTAGCTTTAGAAAATCAAAATCCCTTGCCTTTCTATGCAACATCACTGACTATTTGAAAATTCCTTGCTCTTTAAACATGACCAGACTTAGATCAGGTTTGGAATTCCTTGCAAGAAGAAGAATGTTTATTGAATGAACAAGAATATTTCTGAAGCATTCTGTATAACTGAATCTTTAGACTTTGGGGTTTTACTTAATGGTAAAACTCATCTAGATGAGGAAAAGAATATCAAGATAAGTTATAAAAGACTCTTTGATCATTATTTATTTCCTATTTTTCCTCAATTAACAATCACATTAGCGTGGGGTATATAATGTTTAAGTTAACACAGCAATGTAGTTTATATCTCAGCAACTGTTTATCCAGTTACTTTATGTGAGGAAAAAAGATGTTTTTAAGGCAACAAAGAGACAGGTCTTCATTCCTTCCCTACTGATCTAACACTTGTTTTGAGACTTCCTCTCTGAGTGATTTTCAGTTGAAGAGGAGATGCTTTTGGTTTGTATTTTCATGGGAAACACCATAATTTTTCTTCATCCTCTTTGCCTGGCAAGGCATTCCCCACAGGTGTGCAGTAAGATTATCTAAAGCCCTGCAAGGGTACAAACAGGGGTTTGCTGAGCTGCATTCCGGGTTTGTGGGTTTTGAAATGCAAGTTGGCAGCAGCAGTTGTCCAAGGCTGTCACACAATCAAGAACTCCCAGCTCCTCTGTTCATGAAATACAGCGAGATGCAAGCAAGGACCAGCCAACCCTAATCAAGAAGAATGTTCCTGTAATTAGATGGGATTGTTTGTTAGCCCAAGAAATTAGAGACAGCTCTTACAGCAAAAACAATAACAGAGTTTATTGCCTCCGTAGTAATTTTTTCTCTTCACAGTCTCATGATTTGCAATAACACTCTGATTTTCATTTTAAGCTGTTTGAATTTTGCTGTTCCCACTGCCTTACTTTTGGGATGCAATGAATGAAGACAATGAAATTATCTCCATAATTTACCATCACAATTATGCTGTGGTAGTTTGGGGGATGGGAGGGGGTTCTGTTCTTTTGTTTGGGTTTTTTTCATAAGAAAGCCAAGAGAATCTGCTCCTTTTTGATGTCACCTTCCCTTTTTTATGTCTGCTCCCTGTTCATCAAGTACAGCCATTCCACCATAGGAATATGGTGAGCTGAAGAAGAAACTGCAGTAAAATAAAAGAAATATTGCCATTTCCAGGTATTTGAGTATTTCATCTCCCTAAAAGACTGGAACAAAGCAGGCATCCTTGTAGCATTAAGGTCAGATAAAACAGGCAACCGTCTCCTTTCTTGCATGGGTTCAGCATCCTTCCCAAGAGGACACCAAGACATCACCTCTTGTGGAGGCAGAAAGGATTTGTGTACCTGAATTCACTGGGAGGCAGCCCCTGCTCTGCACAGGGATAGATCATCCTGGAAACAGGGACACCTGCAGAGAAAACCCGTCAGGAACAGGCAGCACAAAGATAGTTCAGATTTCTCTCACACTCAGTATATTTTAATGTACTCCAGGAAGGATCATCTTGAAAAGATTAACTGGCCTTGGGACAACAGAGTGGGTATGAAAGCTGGACCTCTGTGCAAAAACTGAAAAGTTTTGATGCCGACTCTGTCATGATTCACCTGGATGAGGAGAAATGGCAGTGTGACATGAGGTCATGCGGGTGACCAGGACATCATGAATTATTTCCTCTCCTTCTGTGGCTGCTGGAAGTTTGATGATGCTGAATGTGAGACTCCATAGATATGTCTAGAGGGATTTTAGGAAGAAATGGCTCCTTGCAGCTGTCTCCTTTTCTAGCTGGAATTTGTTTCCCACACCTTGTGTTTCAAATCTTTTCTCTGAACACTTTAATGGGATTTGCCCTTTAAATATCACCAAATTTTTTTCAGTAAAGACTAATTATAACCACCTCATACGATTTCAGTGCTCACATACGTTGTAAAAGACTCACTAAGTTGGTACCTCTCCAGCTACAGGCAGTTACATCCTGCAAAATGACACATTCCAATTGCATGCTCTGAAAAAAAGAACAATTTATTTTCAGTCGCCCTTGCATAAATACAAAAAAAAAAAAA
>VWYO01011472.1:0-22644 GCA_013400275.1 Rhadina sibilatrix
GCCCTGACATCACCTCAGATTTCAGAGCTTTCACTTCACTTTCAGAGCTCTGAGTACTCTCAGGGCCCNCAGAGCAGCTCAGGCAGGGTGTGTGGCTCAGAGCTGGGCTAGAGCAGGAGGGTGGCTGTGGGCACAGCCCCACGTGGGGCAGCTCAGGGCCTTTCAGAGCTCTGAGTACTCTCAGGGCCCTGACATCACTTCAGATTTCCACCCTGGGAGCAGAGCCATGGAGAGCTGTTGGTTTTACTGCTTCTCTGCCCATACTTCCATGACCCAGAGTCTGTGTCTGCAGGTACCAGGCAGAGGTGAATGCACACTCCTGAGCCTGACTCACCAAGCTCAATCCCACTCCTGGTGCATTTACAGCCAGTTCACATCCCAGGTACCCCAAGTTTTCTCTGCACTGCAAACTCATCACGGAGTCACAGAATCCCAGATTGCTTTGAGTTGGAAGGGACCTTAAAGACCATCTTGTCAACCCCCCTGATGTGGGCAGGGACACCTCCCACTGTCCCAGGCTGCTCCCAGCCCCATCCAGCCTGGCCTTGGACACTTCCAGTGATCTTGGGGCAGCCACAGCTGCTCTGGGCACTCTGTGCCAGGGCCTCACCCCCCAATTCCTAACTGGGTACTTGGAATTTCTTCCCAAAATCCCATCTAACCCCATCCTCTACCAGTGTGAAGCCATTCCCCCTGTTCTGTTACAGCCCAGCCCCAGCAAGCGTGGTTCAATCAGCTCCATCTTACAGAGCAGCCAGAACCTGAAGGAGAAACATCTCTGAGCCCTCCCCCATGAATCTCCATTCAGAAATGTTTCTAAAACTGGCACAATGACTGTGCCTACAATCCACTTCTATTTTTTGGAAAGGGCCTCTGACAGCCTTCTTCAAAAGAGTGAATATGTTGACAGAAACAGCAGAAGAATATTATTTTTAAAGAGTCATAACCCAGTTCTAATCTTATGAAAAAGCCCCTACTCCTCACTCGGAAAAGGAAACTTTGGAAGGAGACATTTGGCATTAACAATTCCAGGGAAGCCCACAGAGCTCTTTTGCAGAGAGCAGCTATCCAGCAGCACTGACCAGAAATTATCCTGCAAGATGCTACTGAATCTGCATCTTAATAAAACTCCTTGTTTTAGGCATTTTCAATGACTTTTCATTCATTGTGACAGAAGACCAGAAACACAGGCTCCAGAAGGGAGGCTTGCACTCAAGCAGAGACCCAGAAAGCTGAACTGGTGGTGTTGGAGGGCTTCCCTCACCCACTCCCATTATGACTCAATTTTCAGCATTTGCCTTATAACCAGAAGAATGAGAACAGGGTAAAGACACAGTCTCAGCTTTACTTCTTCTGACTGCAAGGACCCAAGAAAAGCCAGCAGTGCTTTTCCAAAGCCAGGTGTTAACAGCTGCCTCACAGGACCTTGGATTTTGGGAAGAACAGTCTAAGCAACAGAAAGGTGTGAGGATGTACTGGCCAGCCTGCCTTGGGAGCTCATCATGCCCTCTCCTGTATCCTCATCAGGGGTGGTGGCTTGTCTTTGTAAATCATAAATCTTACTGGTCATGGGAACTAGGAGAGGAAAAAAGAGGTTAAAAAAAAAAGGAAAAAGAAAAGTTTATGGGGAGGGGGTTAAACCTCATGAAAATATTATCTTGATCTGATCTTGAGTTAAAAGTGCTTTAAAGGACTGGGAACCCATCTGCACAGCTCAGGGCCTGCTGATCCAGCCTGCAGCAGGGGCAGCTTCTTTTCTTTTGCTGCAGGAACCACGGTGCAAGAATGGCTTCAAGCCCAGCACTCAGAACATGCCTGCTCCTCCAGCCCTGGCTCCCAGCAGCCACACAGCATCAGGCAGGAGCCTGAGCTGCCTCTGCCAGGAGAGGGGCAGGGCCTGTGGGGGGCACTGGAACTGCAGGGCCCACTGCAGGCACACTCCCTCCCAGACAAACACAGCTGGGGTTTCTTTTCTGCTGGAGAGCCTGGACTGGAACCAGCAGCTCAGCTGTTAATACAATGGGAAGGTGGCAACATCAGACATAAATCCCCTTGGGATTATTATGGGAAGCACTGGGAAGGTAAGAATTAGCCAGAGCTGAGCAAAGCCCCAGTGCTCACAGCTGACTGCTCCTGAGCTCCCTGCAGGGGGAGCAGAGACCCCAGAGCCCTGCTGTCCAAGGGCCCCTCTATGGCAGAGGATGGACACGCTGCTGGTCACCAACAGCTTTGCTGAGGGCTGGAAACACCTCAGTGAAGAGGTGGAGCTTCCACAGGAATAACTGTAATGTGTGCAATCATAAGCCCTGGGGCAGCTCCTGCAGCAGATGGCAGATAACAACATTAACTTTGTGATGATCATGTTGGACATGTATTTTATGCCCTGCACCTCCTACCGTGGTCCACATCCGAGCTTCAGAGAACCTGCATGGCACCTGTCAAGGGCCACCAAACCTTAAAAGCGACACTCTGTTGGACCACGTTCCCATAAAACCAAGGGCGCCTCATTTATTCCCTAAAAAAGCCGATTGCAGGGGATTTTGGGGTGGACGCGCCCCCTGGCGGCTGCAGCGGCAGCCTGCTGAGCTCGGCTCATCCCTCCTCCCCATCACCCCAACCTGGAGCAGCTCACCCCGGGCACTCAGCAAAGCTCGGGCCACTGCTGGGAAGGGAGCAGCAAGCTCAGCTCTGAGGGACTTCTCTGCTGACTTTTAAAGGATTCAAATCCAGCAGGTAGCAAAAATTTCTCTCCACGTGTTTAGTGAAATTTTGCACTGAATTAAACTGCTGGTTAAAGCCTCTCCTCTGTGAGGGAGTACAGACCACAGTGCTGTGCAGTTTGCTGACGACTGCCTTGTCCTGAGTTCCCTGAATAAATCATTTGTTGTGATTTAGCAGCAAGCTGCTGAGGTCATTCAAATGATTCTGAAACGAGTTTTAACTCACTGCTTAAAATAATTCTGAGAAGCTCATAAGAAAGATGCTTCCTCCCTAACATGTATGTTCAGTTATTATTTAGGGGAGTATAAAAACGTTGTGCATCACTCCGGTTAAACAAGAGCCTAAACCATCAACCCCACAAGGAATGTGTAGGAGCTCAGAGACATTCCAGACCTAAGAGTGTCCCTGTGAGAGGGGACCCCAGCTCAGCTTTGCAGTGCCCTGGTCAGCACATGAGCTGTGTCTGTGTCCTGCCCGCTGCAATCCCACAGGAAGGATCCCCAAGGGTGAAGTCTGTCCTGGCAGCCTGGTGCTCCCCACAGCCCCTGGAGGTGCCAGCCCTGCAGCAGATACTCACTGATGGGGGCGTGCAGAGCCACGTGCTCCTGGTAGGGAGTGTAGTACTTGTACTGCTTGCCACAGAACTCGCAGGTGTAATTTCCAGTTTCTGTGAAGTGAACAAGGACCAAGGTCAGGAAGGAGGGCAGCCCTCCCACACAACCCCTGGCTTCTTTTGATACAGACACTGGTTAAGTGACACAAATATTCCTCATGCATGTGGAACTGCCTGCCCTGTAATCCACACATCCTTTTCCCAAGAAAGGAAACAGTTCAAACCAGAGGGATGGACCATGCATGAACAGTCCAGTAGAACTGAACAGGCTGCAGGTGATTACCCCAAAATTACAGCAAGTAACTGTGCAAAACAAGGGAGAGAATCCAGTTCTGAAGTCTGTATTGCAGATGACACAGTTCTGTCCTCTGGTTACAGAAAGTCTGGGATGTGTGGACAACAGAACAGTCAAACCAGGAAACACACAGTCAAGTTCAAGTATTAGAGAAGTTTTATGTGGGACTGTGGAGTTCTCTTGCAGGAGAAGGGGCTTTTCTGGAGTAACTATGCTCATTCCTGCATTGGGGATACTGGAAATAATGGAGCATAACCACACACTGACACCTCCTCCTCTTGCCAGTGCTGGGAGTACAGAACTGGCAGCAAGCTGCAAGACAAAGGAAAATCCATGGATAACTGATTGTTTCCAAAATGGAAAATTCAGAGAAATGCTTTGGCAAAACCTGGTGTTCTCTCTGTTCCCCTCTGTTCTGTTTGAGGACCCACCACAAAGGCAGTGTGAATGACTCACCTGCAGGTCTCAGTGCACCTTCAAGCCCTCTCTCATCCCTGCCAGATGGCTTTTCCCCTGAACTTCCTTCCCCTTCTCTCTGCAGAGCTCTTGAGCAGAACACATCACAAAGCTGCAGTTCCTAGGGCCAGGGCTGTTGGTGTTTGATGCTCCTTTGAGCCTGAACACATCTGTGAGCACCCAAATCTCAAGCCCTCAGTGTAATGCAGTGCTTCCTGCTGTATCTAGAGGTACTGAGGCCAAAGGCAGGTGTGAACCCCTGAGCTTCACTTTTTATTTGAAGCAACAATAACTCTTACTTGGCCCAATCTTCTGGAAGGGTTCGGGCTCCTCCTCCTTCACCTCGTCGGCAGCGATGACGGCCTGGTCGTAGGGGTCTGCAAGAGAACAGAACCACAGGACAGCTGACAACACCTCAGCCTGGCCTGCTACAGCTGCATGGGCACTGAATGCTCCTGCACCTGTAATCACACTTCCATCTGTAACAGGATTGGAAGACAGGAATTACAAACCAGTGACCCCTCTGTCTGACCTGTCCCTCCTCCTCAGGCGCCCCAGGATTGCCCCTGCTCCCAGCCCACTAACAGGCCTTGTAGGAATTAATGTTTAAAAAATACAGAGGAAAACTGAAATAAAACATTGCAAAGCATGATCCGTACTTCCTGATTTTCTTCCAGGGAAGAAAATAATTCTGGCTCTAATGCTGGCTGACAGTGGGCACAGCATTGCAGCCTGCAGGCACATCACCTAACAAATACCCACCTGGGACTTCTACCAGCTAACAGCACAGCTAGCAACAAATCACAACCCAACCCACTTCAGAGAAGAATTTGGTTTAAGCCTTGAACAATTTACAAGATCACCAAAGACATGAAACACCTGCTGCTTTGATTGTCTGAAGCCTGACCAAATGTATGTGCAACAAAAGCCTGGTATCTGGTAGGGCTGGGCATCAACCTACTGGCTGTAGACACTGGGGAGGGAGAGAGGATGCTCCCTGTCCTGCTGCAAAACTCCTTTGACTCTTACAAGTTCAGAATGGACCTGCTGTGTCTGAACTACTGAATGCTTGAAAAGGTTTGTAAAATAAAGCACACAAAGGAGCTCGGCTTACCTGCCCGGTTTTCTGGGGCCCCTTCCACACTAAAAACTAACACAGAATAGAAGAAGGAGGGGAAGAAACAAAACAGAAATTAAATCCTCTTAAATGGTCTTGTTTTCCTCCTGCATTTCACATACTGCTGCAGCACATTTCAGCCCCACTGAATAAACCAGGCTCTGTGCCCCAGTCCCTCCTCTTCCCAGCAGCATCCTCACAGGACCTGGTTGAGCATGCCCAGCCCTAATACACACAGATGCTCAAGGCCTTTGTTCTGATCCTGCCTCAGCCCTGTGTGTGCTGGAACACAGCAGCCCCAGGGAGGAGCTGGGACAGTCCCTGCACACACATGGGAGCCATTTCCAAACCCTCTTGTGGCCCTCGGCAGAGCTCCCTGAGATATTTGCTGACTGAAGCAGCCACATTCCCCTCACAGTGACTGTCAGTGCCACTGATTTTCTCCTGCCTCCCCACAGGAGGAAGGGAGCAGGCAGCAGGGCCCTGCAGGAAAACACTGGCTGTCCTTAGAGGACATTCAGAGGTCCACACATTCCAGGTAAATACAACCATTTCTTTGGACAACCACATATTGTGAAAAACCACGTGCTTTTCTGAGACAGCCCAGTCACTCAAACCTGCTGCTCTCCAAGCAGCCTCTTTCTAGAATTCTCCTTGGCCAAGTGAGGAACAGTGCTGGCAGGCCTGCAGCACACACCAGGAAGGTCTGGAGTATCTGTGGGCTCTGAAGGGAGGAGCTTTAGATGTTCAGTAAGCAGGGGGCAAGCCAGCATGTTGATACTTCATTTCCCCCTGTGCAGAATAAAGAAGCACTGCTTCTGGCAGTGGGTGTCTGCCTCTGTCCAGGTGTCACCAGCCTAGGCCACTTCTACAGCCACAGAGGAAAAACTGGCCTTTAATGGCCACTAACAATTTCATCACTTCACTACCACAGTGATTAACAAGGATGAAACATTTCCTGAAACATCTCTGAAATGTGAAATACTTCAAAGAGAACTATGTTGGGAACAAACCTGTAAATTCAGAAAGCAAAAAGCAACCAACTTCTTCCCAGCACGGAATCAGGCTGACCATTTACCTTGAGGCACCCAGTCCCAGGATCTCCATCCTAACCATGAACCTCACTGCAGACACCCTGCAAAGTCCCCAGGTCCCAACAGCAGTGTTGTTTTGATGCACACAGAGAGAATCAGGCACAGCAAACTCCTTGCTGCAGTGCCTGTAGGCTGTGCCTCCGTGGCAAAGACAGGAGACCTGTGCAGTGCCAGGTCCTGCACACCACAAGCTCCTGCAGAGCCACATTCTGGTTCCCCAAAGACTTCTCAGCCTAGTGCAGGTGTCTGAGTCTCAAAACATTACTCACCATCCACGGCGTGTAGGTCTCTGTGCTCTTGGAAGCAGCTATAGTATTTGTATTTTTTCCCACAAATGTCACACGTGTACCTAAAATTGTCTGTAGGAAGAAGAAAACAGACCAGTTTAGAAACCCTGAGGTGAAAGGCAAGCACTGCAACCACACTGCTCAGTCAGGCACCCCCATGCACTGACACATGCCACGTGCTCTGTGGGGTCTCTAAGGCACACAGACAACCACTGCCTCACACTGTCCCCCTTGCCCCACACTGTATGCTTTGGGGCATATTCTGATTTATTTCCTCTGCACACAGCTCTGCTCTCCAGGGCAGACCCCACATTCCTCACAGCAATGAGCATGCAGGGCAGCAGGCCCTGCTGGCATCTCCTTTGGAAGTTCAGGGCTCAGCAAGTTCAGGGACAAGCAGGTGTTGGTCAGGATGGGGACAGAGGGGCAGAACTAAACACAGAGTCCATGTATGAGCTGTTAGAAAGCAAAGCCTTAATACACCAACTCTGAGGTGCACTGGATGTGAGCACACACCTGCTTCTCCCTTCTCCTGCTCACTGATTCCCAACTGCACTCAGGGTCCTGTCAGAACCAACAAACCCAGGGGAACCAACAATCCAAGGCAGGCAGGACAGTAAGGTGATGCCTTAAGTTTGAGCTTTCATGTTTTCCAGATTCTGTGCTGCCCAGGGTGCAGCTCTGAGCCTCACATTCAGTGTCAGTCAGCTCTTCACAGAGCAGGGAGACAAAACAAATCCTGTTACTGCTGGAGACCAATGACAACTGTTAAAAGTGTTCAGGCCCAAAAACATAAACAAGCGTGGGCTGAAGAGAGAAAAGAAGAAGGATGGGACTTCATAACCTGAAGCTATAATTGGACAATTAAACCTTAATGTGCAAATGGACTAAAACTTCTCGAAGTGTGAGACCTCGTGACTGGTTGTGCATTTTGTGACCATTTTGGGTCCATCTTGGGTGTAGCCCTGGCCAGGCTCTTGTGCTGCCCAAGGTGTACCCTAAAGGCCTTTTAATAAATACCTACTTTATTCTCTTAGCTCTGTCTAGACTCTGTTCCAGCTCAGCCTTCCCAAGGCATCAAAGGTGCTCAGTGAAGGGAGGACTGATGAAGCTTGGTTTCATATCCATTTGTTCCCTATACCCCTTCACTTCATCCCAGCATCAACCAACCCTTCCCAACAGCTGTGTGGGGCAGACAGATGCAAACCAGCTCTGGCTGTTTATGAATCTGGTTTGTTCAGAATGGGGATCGTGTCTTTAGCTCAACTATATCACATCCCTGCAAGAGGAGGATTTCCCTGCTCAGCTTGGTGGGGTATTTCCTCCCTCTGCTGCCTGACACACCCTGGGTACAGACTGCCCTCCCTGAGCAGCCACCTCACCTGTCAGATGAGCCCAGGCCCATGGCTTGGTGCTATGAGCCCACAGCAAAGTGGCAAACAGAATAAAGTCCATGGCAAACACAGTGAAATACTTGGGTTTGTACAGCCACAAAGGATCTCAAACCCAGTGTGTCTCCTTCCCAGCAGGAGCAAGGAGTGCAGGCAGCAGCTCCCAGGGCTCCACAGAGGACCTGCCATTCAGCAAGCTCCCCTGCAGCAGTGTAGCTGTATCCATGTATTCCCTACTATCAGCAAAGTTAAAGCTTTGTTTTTACCTCTTCCATGCTGTGTTCAAACACACCAGACTGTGCACATTAAGTAAGCTTTTATTTTACTTCTCCCTCACTTTACTGTTAAAATTACTTCATTATTTAAGCTAGGATATATTGGTAGGGCGTAATCACTCATTTAGGTTCACCACTCAGCCCAGCAGCACATGGGGTTCAGCACTAAGAAAAGGATCACAGTCACCCTTTAATCACAGTGACTGTAAAAGCTATGATGATCTAGCAGAGAAAAATGCCAAATCTAAATGGTGTTAAACAGCTGGGCACTGGAACTTTACCTCTGTGACTAAAAAATATTTTGATCTTAATCAGAGCACAGCAGTGCTAGAGTTAAGGGCTTTTTAGAAGTTTAGGCTGGACAGGCAAGGAGAAGTGGACTCACTGCACAGACATGGCCTGAAGGAGAGGAGGAGGAGCAGCAGAACACACCCCTGAGAACATTCACACCTGTGAAACAAGTCACATTTAACTGTGTTTGCTCCATTATGTGATCTTGTGCAGGCTCCTTCTGTGGTCACACAAAGGTGCTGAGAGACCCCCTCTAGCCTGGGCCCTCTCTCACAATGAAGAGGATCTAATGATTGCTGCTGAGTATCTGTGCAGCTGTTGCAAAAACTCCCCGGTCAATTAGCAACAATTAGCAAGGCAAGTAGCAGAGAAACTCCTAACTTGGCATCAGCAGTCAGTCCCACCTCCATGGGTGTCACCACACCAAGGAACCAAACTCCTTTCTGAAGCGCAGGGGGCTCTACAGGACCAACTTAACTCTTCAAAGGAGTCCCAAAGACCAGACACTTTCACATCCAGAGAACTAAAACTACTATGGCCTTAGTTTGGAAGCAAAGAGCTCAGTAAATAGGAAGACTCATTAGAACAGAAGAAAACTAACTAACACACCATTTCACAGGGCCAGGCACTGCCCTGTGGTCCCTGTCACACAGGGGGGACCTTACTGTCACAGCAGAGCCCATGGCACTTCTTCCCTGGGCAGTGCAGGGCACACGATCCATGGAGCAAGTGTAACAGCACAGCCCAGGAGAACAGGGGTTTGCTGTGTTGTTAGGGGGCTCTCTCTACAGGCAGAAAGATCTCCAGGGATTACAGAGAAGTAAGAATTTGTTCCAGCTGGTCCAGCTTGGCACTGATCTCCTGGGCTCTGTAGGAGAGGACTCCCAGCAAAGAGTGCCCAGCCTCAGAGACAGGAGCTTTACAGAGAATTCACAAAGTACTGAGAGCTGCCCACGTGCAGCCAAGCTTTACCCCTCTGAACAACAGTCTCTGTTCAGGCTGCTCCCAGGAGCCAGACCTCCTCCTTACCCAATGAAGCCACCTCTGCTGACAGCCTTTGAACACGACCAGTGCTGACCCCAGCAAACACTGCTTCTTAGCAAGAAACTCTGTGGGCAGAACAGCTTAGAATCACACAATCTCCTGGGCTGGAAGGGACCCACAAGGATCAGACACCCCAACAATCTCAGAGCATTGTCCAAACACTTCCTGAGCTCTCTTAGGCTGTGCCCACAGGGAACCTGTTCCAGGGCAGTTTTCCTCCTGTGGGTTGTAACTCCTACCCCAAGGTATCCAGCTGGGACACAATGCCAGCACCTGTCACACAGCTTGCCATGGGAAGAGCTGCAAGGGACTCCAGGTGCTCAGGGGTGGCTGCAAACCCACACTGAAACCCATCCCTGAACCTCTGGAGAGGTGGATCCAGACAGAGCCAAACTAACACTGCCTAGGTGAATTTGCTCAGATTCAAACTCCCTGCTCTCATCAGGGTCTCCACCCAAAGCACAACCACACCAGCAGGCACTATTAGGGCAGGGAAGGACACTCCTCAGCCCCCCAGCACATCCTTGCTGCCAGCTGAGCAATCACAGAGCTTCAAGTGCTCCAAAGACATCTGGTCAAACCCCAGACTCCAGCAAGTATCATTCTCCTTCATGCTCAGGAGCCTTTCCAACGGGAGCAGGGATTCCAGAGAGGGGTCAAGTGAGTACCAGCTGTACTTATTTAATCAGCTCACAATTCATCTTTAATACACAGGCCAAAACAGAGCAGCTCATCTTGCTAGGAGTAGAAAAGGCAAGGCACAGCCACGTCTCAAGGCAGCTCCTCAGCTATAAAGGACTGGCACACTCAGATGGCAAATGGGCAGGTTTTTCAAGTACCCCAAGAAATAACTCCACGGGGCCCTGAAAGAAGTTTTGACCCCTCTGCTTGTAAGTGGACCCTCAAAAAAGAGAGAGAATGAGCTGCTCTTCTCTGCCATCTCCAGGAGCTGCTGCCAGCTGGCTCCTGTGGTGTGTCCAGCATTGACTGGGACTGGCTGAACCCCCTGCCCCAAGGCTGAGCTCAGCTCTCCTCCCAGATCCTGCATTCAAGATTTGGAGAATTTTTGTTGGTTTGATTCACATATTCCCCAGAGAAGGAAGCACATACTTCATTCTGGCAGGAAAGAGAGGGCAGAGAACACATGCCCAGCAGTGGCAGCTAGATCAAGGCATTTCTTTCCTTAGGACACTTGGCCTCAGTGGATTTTGCTTTAGAAACCCAGGAAGGGAATAAGAGCAATCAGAAATGTGTTGTAAGGCCAGGAGCTCTGTATCACTAAAAATACAGCTAGAAATACAGATCACCTAACCTGCCCTCCTAACTGCAGGAATATCCCAGAATCTGGGTACAAATTGGTTCTCACTAAGCTCCAAAAGCTCTGCACAGCATCCCAGAAACCCAGACTGGAAACAGTCCCATCCAGCTGAGATCCCTGCAGTGCTGCCAGCACAGGGTCCCAAACGATGGGCTCTCCCCACAGCAGCTGCAGGAGCTCCTCAAGGACTCATCCAAGGTGAAGAACAATTTTCACCTGGCCCAGAATTCACCCTGAGCTTTTGAACAGCAGAAGCCACAACAGGTACTTGACAGAGGAGCTCTCTCAGGAACTGGCACTCTGCAGATACCCTGGAACCCTTTTGATCCTACTCTTGCAGAGCACTGCAGGAACAGCTGTCTAGCAGGGACAGCCTCCCCACGTGGAAGGGCAAAACTCTTGAATGTAAACAGATCACAACAGCCTGCTGAATTCTTCCTAACATCCAGAAGTGCTGCAGGTCCCAGTCAGGATAAAAGCAGGAAAATTAGAAGAAGGCAGTCTGGACAGCACTGCTTGTCCTGCTCCATGATCAGGGTGGCTCCTTTGCACCAGCAGGTTTGGGAATGGCAAAGGAAGCACCCAACATAAGGAACTCTATTCTAAATCATACATGCTATGACAATTCCACATTCCTCATTCATCTTGGCAAACAAGGTTTCCCAAACATCAAGTCCGGGAGCAGCTTTTAAAGGGGAGGGGCTGGATTTCTTACAGCTGCAGTACATTTATGTCACCTCTCTCTTTGAGGCTGTGATGTTTCTGGCCCCAAAAAGGCTTTCTGGCTGGGACTTAAGTGACCACAAAGGATCAGCACCATCCCTCCAGCTTTGGGCCGTGGATCACAGGACAGTTGGTGACATGCTGTGATCCTCGGTTTCACATTCCTTGTTTCCTGAAAATCTGCTGGCAGATGCTCAAGTCCTGCTGGCGACAAACTCAGAGGGCTGGAGCTGGGGAATGGCTCTGTGGCAGTACCTGGAAAAAGCATCACCTTTCCTGGGATATCTGCCTCACTGGAAGGAACCATGAGCAACACCAGCACTCTTCAGGAAGAGCCAGTCCCCATGACTAATCCACCTGATGCAAAGAAACGGGAAAGGATGGCATTTTCTGAGGAACATGCTGCATGCTTCCCACTGGGAAACAGCTTTCCAAGCTGTGTCCAGGGCACACTCTACCTGAGCAGCTTCCCCAGGAGACCCAGAGTGCAGCTACTGCTTCCTTACAACACGTCAGGGAAAAAAAAAAAACAACAAAACATCTGGGACCCTCACTTGTTTCTGTGGATTCCACCCAGGGCAGCACAAAGACAGCTCTGGAGAGAGGCTTCTTCTCCCTTTCCGCAGCCAGAGGGGCACCTAGATGGAAAGGAACACATTTATGGCTTCCTAAGCTGGCAGGACATTCCCCGCGCAGGCTCACAGACAATTCCTTGGAGCTGAGCCTTTGGCATCTTTTAAGGATTCCTTCTGGGCTGGCAGTGAGGAGAGGCAGAGTCAGGAGCACACACCTCCCTCTCCTCCCCACTGGAACTGTGCCTTGCACACAGGTTACAGCTTTACAGCTGCATTTTACAGCCAGGGACCGAGCTGCCAGTAAAATCAGCTTCAATTTACATCAGAACTCTACTTAAAAGGTGTCTAATGGCAAAATTCCTTGAAAAGGGAGCAGGACTGAGCCCAAAGTCAGCAGCAAACCCATAAGAGGATTAAAGTACCCAGAGTTACATTAGTAAGGATTAAATAATAATAAAATCCAGCATTCTGGAAAGGACAGAAACCCTCGCGCACAAAGGCACAAGCCAGATCCTAAGTGGGGGTAAGGAAGAAATTTTCCCTGTGGGAAAACTATTCCAGTATCACTCAGTTCACAATAATTTCCTTCCTTCCCACAAACATTTGGCCTCTGTCAGGAACACAGGAGACATCAAGGAGCACACTGGATTAACACTGTGCTTCCCATGCTTCACACAGGGGCATCCTTGGGCTGCAAACTGCCAAGCCAGCAATAATCCCAAACCCTCACATGGAGGGGTCAAATCCCCTGTAATGACCCAAAAATTGCTGCAAGGTGCTGGCTCACCTTCCAGCTGGCAGGTGAGAGGGCACGGAGCCACAGGCTCGTGCTTGCCTTCTCCATCAAGGATTCCAGGGCCATTCCAGCTCCTGAGAAGAGCTGCTACAGGTGCAGTCAGCAGCTACAGGGCTGAACTCACCTGACAGCAACTTTTAAGCTTTCCAGTCGGTGGGCAAATGAATCTGTAATTTCTGTGATACTTTATTGAAAACATGTGTCAGCTGAATGCATCTCAATGGAGATTTAAATGCACACCATCCAGGCCTGGATGCAATCTCCCCAGGTTTGGGAACTTGATGCCAGACTACCAGGAATTTCCCTGCAGAAGGGAATAGCCTGGTTTAATTTCTGAGACAATGAACCCTTGTTCAGAATAGTTTGATCATCACAAACTTTATTATACTTTTAAAAAATGTTTTGGGGAAAAGGTGTTTTGGACACTATTCATTGGATGCTGAGAGACAAAAGACATTCTCAGGATGTTACACATCAAAGAATTTCCTTCTCCCTCAGTTAAAAGTATGCTCAGGTTGAATCCAAACAGACAGCAAATATTAGCCACTTAAAGCAAAAATATTTTACAATTATCCCCCAAATCAGCACCATGAAGCAGGATATTGAGTCTCCAATGTGAGAGCATGAGCAGATCATGTCTCATCCTGCCTCATTCTGGTGGCACTTCAGGGCAGCACTGGGTTCTTTTCTTGTAAATTCAAAGTGTAAATAAGGGTAAGATAAAGAATGGTCTTATCAGTGTCTTAAGGTGTTACTCCAGCAATCTGACAATGAACTACCTCAACCTGCACCATTAAATAATAGGTCTACTTGAACCTACATAACCTGTAAATGAGGGAAGACTTCTCTTTCTATCAATAAGGATCTGAAGCTCCATCTCAAGTGAAAAAGTCTATTCAGCCCACACTGTGGAGTTCTGCATAACACACAATAAGGACAATTTTATTTTAAAGTCCCTTCTGGAGTTAAAATGGTTTAGCAGGGAACACACCAATCATCTGTCTCACAACTGCTTGATTAACTGATGTAGCACTGAGAGTTTCATAAAAGAAAAGCAAACCTCCTCCTGGCTTTTCTCCTACTCATTTGTCCAGGACTAGAAATTCTGTTCTTACTGTGATTTCCAGATGGGAATTCACATGGATTATCACTGCCTGGTTTCCAACATGGAAAGAAGTGCTAGTTAAATTACTGAGCAGCATCGAGGAAGAGATCCTGAATCCATAAAACCTCTTCATGAACAAAATGAAATGAAATTAAGCCAGGAGGATGCAGGACCCTCCTCTCCACAATCACCCGAGGTAATCAAGAACACCAACCTTTCTGCTTAGGCTGAAAGGGAAAAGGTGTCAGGAAGGAGATCCCTGGATTCCTCTGCCTTTCTGGTTATGAAGATCCTTAGGTGGGAAGCTACTGAGAACTAAAATACTTAAAATACTGAAGGTGTATGGGCTTGTTTGCTATTCAGGTTCAACACTGCTGAGATGCCAACAAGCAGCTGAACAGAAAAAGGTCAGGCTGAAAGAAGAATTTGGAATAATCACTGGCATAGCTGTTGTACAACTCCCTGTTGCTAAATTCCAACTCACGCTGGAAGATGGAAAGTGCATCCCTCACTGGATATACCAGGGATGTATTTCTGCCCTCACTAAAACTCTCCTGGCATCTTGACGACAAACTGAGGGATGACCAGAACAGTCTGGGATTACTAAAATTCTTCTCCTCTTTTTATTGAAATAAATATACTTCTCTATCATTTTCCTGCCTGGGAAGTTTGTAAGAGATTTGTTTCCAAGTATTAACATCCAGATTTCAGTAAACATGGTCAATTTGGGCAGCATCTGAGAAAGAATTGCACCTTAGCAATTTTCGGTATAAGATCATCTGAAGATGACAGAATTATGGACAACCTGAAAGCCTCCTCTTCTAAAATCTCTGATTAAAACTACCCAGAGAGACACTGCTCCTCTCCAGGGCTATGTAACTGCAGGACTTGCAGAACATCAAACCCTCCAGTGTGTGTCCTATTCTGAGCACATCTTAGGGACTTGGATGGAAACACACCAGATCTCCAGGAACTGTTCCCAGTTTCACCCACCTCAGACAGAGGCCAGGTCACAGAATTACAAAACATTCTGAGTTACAAACCCAGAGGAATATCCAGCCCAGCCCCTGTCCCTGCACAGACCCCCAACAACCCCACCCTGGGCACCCCTGGCAGCGCTGCCCAAAGGCTCCTGGAGCTCTGGCAGCCTCGGGGCCGTGCCCATTCCCTGGGGAGCCTGGGCAGTGCCAGCACCCTCTGGGGGAAGCAGAACCTTTCCCTGAGCTCTAGCCTGACTATTTCCATATCTTGGGATAAGTATCTCCAATATCTTGTTTGGGTTCAAATTCAAAACTCCAACTGGGTTTCAAATTCAAAATTTCTTCACACTGCAAATCCCTGAACTAAGATTCTTATTGTTTTCTTAATTCCTCCTCCTGCACTGGAATTTATCATCCTTGGTCCCAGCCCGTTTGTCACTTACATGTGCAGATGAACATATTCATCTCCTTGTTTGGCAAATAGGAATCTAAAGAGACTTTACCTACTTAAAATGCAAACACATTAGGAAAATAGAATCCATTTTTTGCAGTTCTCCCCAAGGAGCAGGAGAATTATTAAATAAAAGCACTGGGAAAATGAATCAGGCAGTTGTAAATGATTCATGGGTCACTGTGGTGGCTGCACGTGGGTGTGCACACACAGCATTCACTGTATCACACTTTGCACTGGGGAAAGTGTCAGTGAGCACAACAAAGCAACTTCCTGGGCTTTGCTCTGCTATCCCCCTCCTCAAAAAGTAAAAGAAACCAAGTTACATTTACTTCAAGGAAACATTTACGTTGCAAATTAATCAAGAAACAGAGATGCTAAAGGTTCTTCCTCAACCATAAATTAACACCAGCAAACCACCTCCACATCTTCCCATCCATGTCAGAACATTACAAACACCATATCCTGTATGAGTAAGGTGTGGGCAAGAAAACCTTAATTTTGACTGTATTAATTTCATGGTTTAAATTCACAACCCTCCAAATGTTTTTTGCACACGCAAGGCGTTAGCACTGTGCCTCCACAGTTAACATTTGCAAGGCATATTCCAGCCCACATCCCTGCTTCTAACCTTTCACTGCTTTTCCAAATAAATTCCTTCTCAGGCTGAACTTTCTCACACTTAGTCAGAGCCCAAAAGGGAATATATGTTTTTAAAAGAGCAGATCAATCATTTTTATTTATGGGGTTCTGAAATATTTACTGGGTATTCCATTTTGGAAAAAAAAATAATACCACTTTCTTTTCTTCCTCACTGTCACTGCAGTAGAGACACACATGGATGTACACCTGTGCCCAGGTGATGAGTTTGAGGGCATCTGGCTGAGAAACTGTAAAGGAAAATGTTCTGTTTGCTGCCTACAACACCCTTAGACCCAGTGAACATTAGTGACCCCCTCCCACCAACTGTCCTGTCTTAGCCCAGCACCCAGGTACACACAGTAAGTAAATATGAGCAGCTACAAATGGGGAAGAAGAAAGTAAACTCAGGACGTATTTATATTAAATATATTTTATGAAATTTCAAAAGTAGTTCTGAAGATCCTTTTGGCACCTCTTGCCACCCTATTTATCCTTAAAAGCAGTTCTTTTTAACCCTGGGACACTGCAGCAGGTGCTGTGCATCCCTGCCCTCCTTGGGATTTGCTCCTGAGCTGCTCATCAGGCTGTGTGGTGACACTGTCTGACAAACTCCAATGACCACATTCTGCTTCTCCTGCAGCCTGAGGGTGCCCTGAAGCACTGGACATACCCTTAGCTGTGAGATGGTAGTTGTGATTTTCAAAAATTACTTTCAAGCAAGAAAAAGGGGATCAACACAACAGAAAGGACAAGAGACACAAAGGAAAATCATTTGTGTTTTTCCCACAACATCGGTTGTATTATTTGGGATCAGTTGGGATTTTGTGGGATGTGGCCCAGGAGTTTCCAGTCTGTGGGGCTGATCCCAGTGAGCATTAATGTTCTCTGACAGCTGCTCCTGCTCATGCCAGGATTTAAGGCACGAGACAAGGAGGCTGCCAGGGATGCTCTGGGCTTACAGACAGGATCTGTATGCTGGGCTCTGAAGCATCTCCCAAAATGGGGAGGTCACTGGAGAGCTGTGCAGGATTAACCTGATGGCAGGCTGAGCACTGGGATCTGCTTTTGAGAAACAGCACAAAATGTAGCTGTGCCTCTTGAACAGAACTGCGTGTACACAGGAGCAGGAAATGGAGACAGAAAGGCCAGGATCTACCAGCAAATAACCATTAGTGTCCTCCAGCAAATGTCCCTGAACTGCCACAGTAACAACTCCAACACCCCAGCAATGGGAGCCAGCAGAGCAGTAGAAGTGGCTTGCAGTGGAGATGGTTTCCATGATGTTTTCCTGCCCATTCCCTGGATGGTGTCACAGCACAGCCTGGGAACACAGCCTGCCTTAAACTGCAACTTGCTTGTGCTGGTCCTCAAAGAAGGTGTTACCAGGGAACAATCACAGCACAGCCCCCACTGTCAGCAAGCTGTCCTGATTAAGCCAGCCTGACTGACACGCTGGAGAGCCCAAAAACACCGTGTCCTGATTCTTCCCACTTTTAACAGTGCTTCATTCAAAGAACTCAGGAATGGCAGGCTTCTTTCCTACAATATCAGTCAGCACTGCTCCCCCAGACTCAGGAATTCTGCCCTGGGAAGCAGAACACTCACAAAGTCCCAGACCACTAACCAGACATACCTGAAGTTAATGCATCAGTGGTGCTTTGAGGTACTTTCAGCTTTGAGCAATCCTTCCCTGCCCACTTCCCTGTGCGTTTTCTGGTTTCTTTCCCAGGGCACAGAACTGCAATCCAAGAGCTGTGTCCAGCATTAACTGGGCTGCAAGCCCAGGGACCTGCATTTTATTCCACTGACACTCTGTTGCCTCTGGCAAGTCACTTTTTTTTTTCTGTTCTGCTGCTTCCTGCCTGCCTGCAGAATTCCCAACTCCTCTGGGAAGTGATCTGAGGCTCAGCCAGGCAAATGGCTTAGAACTACTATGGACTGGGAGCACTACCTGCTGTATCTGTTAACATTTGGTATTTTGGTATTGAAAGGCCATTGCAAGGGTGAAATGAGGCAAGTGTCATATTAACATTTGCCAGAGCAACTTGAGTTCTGCCCTGGGCTGGTCTGGAGAGGCAGAGCACTGTAAGAAAGAGCAGCAGGGAGCAGGCAGAGCAAAGCCTGCATAATCTCAGGTCAACTTCATGGGCAACTGTAAAACTCAGTTCCCCTTCCAGCTCTGCCAGCCAGTTATGGTTATTCTGGAGATGTTCTCATATGTAAGCTCCTCTTTCCTACAGAAAAGGATGGTACCACACTCCAACTGAACATTCCAACCACAGAACCAGAATCCAGACTGGCTGGGGTTGGAAGGGACCTCTAAAGGTCACCTTGTTCCACCTCCTGCCATGGGCAGGGACACCTCCCACTGTTCCAGGCTGCTCCCAGCCCCAATGTCCAGCCTGGCCTTGGGCACTGCCAGGGATCCAGGGCCTGCCCACCCTCCCAGGGAACAATTCCTGCCCAATATCCCATCTAACCCTGCCCTCTGTGATTCTGTAGCTGTGTCTCCAGCCTGGGACAACCCACTGAACACAACCCACTGAATACAATCCACTGAACACACCCCACCCCACACCCTGGCACAGTGCAAACACCTGCTCAGGTGAGAGGAGCTGCTGCCTCAGCCATGTCCCTGCCCCTACAGGGCCCTGGACCCCCTCTTGGGTTTATTCAGTGACCAGTCCAGGTGCCAGGAATGCCCTATGGAATGTGAGCAGCAGGAGGGAGAGTCTTTGTTCCAGTTTGTAACTCCCCTAAACATGACTGGAATTCCCATGGAGAATGAGAGCACAGACCCAGCCCAAGCACCTTCCCTGAGGACTTTCCAGAGTCTGGAGCAAACCACACAGGCATATGAGTATCTCAGAAAAGACCTCCAGACTCTTCTATGGGAACAGGCAGAGACCCAGATGTCAAACTAGCCAGAGCTGTCTAGGAAACATACCAAATAGGCAGTTTTTTTTCAAAACTACCCTCTTCTCCTCCTTGTCCCTGCCAGTTAAAGTTGGTAGCAGTCGGGCAAGTCTCTTTAACACATTAGCACTGTCAGATGCATTGTTTTCTTCTCTCTCATGTGGCAATTCTGGTCTGGGACCCTGAGCCAAGGCTAGAAAAGGAGCTCCCAAAGCCATGCAGCAGTGTCCTTGTGAGCACATCCCCTCCCCACCACCACAGAGCTTTGGTTCTTCAAGAATGGGTCCAAAAAAATAAAGGGAGTCCCAGAGAAACCATCTATCAACTATAAACCCCCAAGGCTGAAAATAACCAACTGAATGCAACAGTTTTTCCTCAAGGGAGTCTTCAAAGTGTTTTCCCAGCTGGAAAGTCTAAACACCACTGTCTCCTCTTTAGGCAGGCAGAGAACAAACAACAGATCTCAGCTGAGTCCCAGCTGGCCCCAGAGCTCCCTTCCTCCCAGGAAGAAAAAAGGCCAGAATGGGCCTTCCCCCAACAGCCCCTCGGACCTGAAGGGCACATTCCAGCACATCCTCACCCACCAGGCAGCCCCTCGTCCTCCCCACAGCCCAGGCTGGCTCTCACAGCCTGACTTTGCTTCTCCAAGCAGAGCTGGTTGCTCCAGGGCAGCCCAAGGAGCACAGCCCAGGTGCTCTGCACAGGCAGCAGCTGAGATGTCACCTGGCACACAAATTGCCTCTACCAACACTTCTTGGGTGACCACTGGTGGCTGTGAGTAACAGCTTGGCTCCAGCAAGTGACCATGGAGAAAATCTGACCAGCTTTTCAAACCCTGCAGTTTGTGATGTGAACTAATGTGGTATGATGTAGTTATGAGAACTAATCCAGAGCCCAGCTGCTGGTCAAGGTCAAGGGACTCCTCACTCACAGGTTCAGGATGGATGCAATCCATGCCCCACAGAGAAGCACAGGAGAGAAAACAACACCTTCCTGTATCCCTTAAATACTGAAGAATTTTGGGAGAGGGCAGCAAATCATGCCTGCAGAGACCATGAGTGTAGAGGTTCCCAACGAGATAGAAATAGCAGAGGAAGATTGGAACAATGCAGATATCTGTAAAGGAGAGGGTGTAAACAGCCAGATGGGGTCACAGAGGAACAGCAGTGCAGCAGAGGGCAAAGCAAAAATAGCAGGAAAGGAAAGATAAATAAAAAATTCCTAAAATATATGAGGAGCAAACAGACTGACAAGGAAACAAGAGAGCCATTGAGTGGAAAAATGAGAAGAGACATGCAGAAGCAACTAGGGTAGGCCAGGGATTTAATCCAGCCTCAGAGGGGGAGGCACAGAGAGGAAAGGAGAGAACTGAGTTGCTTCACTGCAGCATGAGGAGGGAAGAGGAAGATGACTCTGTCAGGAAATTACAACCATGTGTGCTTAGGCACAGCAGCACTGGCCCAGCTGTTTCACATCCACTCTGCAGGACAGGTGACATGTCCAGGCTGTCCCTCCAGTAGGGAACAGCCACGGTAGATCCTTCTCCCCTTTCCCTACCCCACCACTCACCAGCTCCCCGTTCTCGTGCCTTGGTTTCACCTCCATCTCTTTCAGCCAGATGAGACTATTTTGGGATATGAGTGTGGCAGGCAAAAGGGGGTCAGTAATTCCTGCACGGGGATGGGGCTGGACCCTGCATGAGGATGGAAACAGTTCCTGCCCCTCCTACTGCTCCCTGCTCCATCTCCAGTGCCACCACTCTTCAGAATCCTGGTGTAGGGAGCAGCTGCTTCTCACTGTTCCCTCCCAGACTTCTGCCCATGATGTTCCCTTCTCCCCCTCTCTCCACGACCCAGACACCACAGAAAAGGCATTTACATCCACAGAAATCCTTCTATAGCTCCAACAACATCGTGCCTGCCCACACAGCAGAGGTGTGAGCCCTCATGTCTTTTCCTCTCTTCACACCTCACTCTGCCCTATCTTTTCCAGCCAAAAAAGCTCCCACAACAGGTGGGGAGAAGCTGACTTATGGAAAAAAAAAAAAAAAATAAAAATCTCTCCTTGCACAAGGTGGTTCCCTTGGGTTCCCAAGCTCTGGCAAAAGTACCCAATACCCCAACAGCAAGCCCAGGATGCACACAGCCTAGCCTAGAACACAGCAGTGCCTGCCAGCAAAATTCAGAGCAAGGGAGCCAGGAGATGAGCCTGTAAAGCCTCAAAGTAAGTAAAACACCAACAGGCAGCTGAGCAACAACTGGAAGAGAGACACCAAAGGAGGTGACAGGAGCCTGGGAAGGAGTTTCCATGCCCTGCACAGAGCTGGACTCTGTGAAGGGGAAGGGAAAGAGAAAGGCTCAGTGGCAGAGCCCAGCTGGCCCTGTGAGCAGTGCACTGTGTGCACACACTGACGTGGGATGGCTGCTTGCTACTGAGGTGTTTCAGCCTGGGCTGAGGATCTCCATTCCCCACCTGCAGTGAGGTCAGTCCTGCTTCCTTTTGCAGACAGAAAGCCAAGACCCCCCCTAGGCTAATGCCAATTGTTCACCTATCACAGAACACGCTGAAGAAACTGTTCAGAAAAGGTGGTCTGGTTGCACTTTTTATTTTTCTTTACTGTTTATCTAATATTTCTATACCCACCCAGGATAAGTTTAGTGCTTCCAAGCCGCTGTCTGCAACCACCAATGTCAGGAACTTACCTTTCCAGTGGGAATCATGGCTCTCACCTAACACAGAGCAAAACCCAGGTGGGCAGAGACCTCAAGAGAGCTCTGATCTGACCTCCTGCTCAAAGCTGAGTCTGCTCTGAGCTCAGTCTTGGCTCCTTGAGGCTTTACCCAGGCTGGTTTTGTAAATCCCCAAGGACGCAGGACACACCTCTCTGGACAGCCTGCTCCACAGCAGGAGGGAGAGCTTTGCCTTCAACACAGCCTCAACCTCCCTTTTCTTCACTTCATGCCCATTATCTCTCAGTTCTCCTGTCACCGGGAACTGCTGGGTTCCATCTTCCCACTCACCCCTCACAAGGGCCATGAATCTGTCCCCAGCTCCCTCTGGTGCCACCTCTTCCACTGCTGCCCCTGCCCTCTCCCCTCAGCCCTGGGCCGGCTCTGGCTCTCCCTCCCCGGGGCTGGGGCACACCCCAAAAACTGCAATTAGGGTTTAAAAACCTCTCCGGGGCTGGGGCACACACCCCAAAAACTGCAGTTAGGGTTTAAAAACCTTCCCGGGGCTGGGGCACACACCCCAAAAACTGCAGTTAGGGTTTAAAAAAATCATACAGGGCTGAACGCCGCTAGAGAGGCTGGCAGTGCCCTGCCCCTCCCCGGCAAAGGAGGCAAGGGGAGCTCCCTTCACGGTCCCCTGACAGCGCTCACCGGGCAGGGCGCTCCCCGTACAGCAAGGGACAGCGACTGCCACCTGAGCTGCTGGGCCGTGAGGGGCCGTGCTCCGTGAGAAGCCCCGGGCAGTGAGGGGCCGTGCCTCGAGAGAAGCCCCGGGCCGTGAGGGGCCGTGCCCCGGGAGAAGCCCCGGGCCGTGAGGGGCCGTGC
>VWYO01011472.1:23092-53568 GCA_013400275.1 Rhadina sibilatrix
GAGGCAGCTTCGGTGTCTGCAAAGAGAAAGAGACGCGCTTAGATCCGCCGGCCGCGCTGCCCCGGCCCCCGCCGCCGCCGCCTCGCTCGCTCCCTCGCTCTCTGGGCCGCCGCCCTGCCCGGCCCCTCGCGGGACGGAGCGGGCGGTGAGGCGCTCACCGGCTGCGAGGTCGGACATGGCCAACAAAGGCTCGTAGTTAAAGCACAGCCACCCACGGTCATATAATGGTTTCGGCTGAAGGGACATTAAAGCCCATCTCCCTCCACGTCCTGCCATGGCAGGGACACCTCCCACTGTCCCAGGCTGCTCCCAGCCCCATCCAGCCTGGCCTTGGGCACTGCCAGGGATCCAGGGGCAGCCACAGCTGCTCTGGGCACCCTGTGCCAGCCCTGCCCACCCTCCCAGGGAACAATTCCTGCCCAATCTCCCAGCCAGCCCTGCCCTCTGGCACTGGGAGCCATTCCCTGTGTCCTGTCCCTCCATCCCTTGTCCCCAGCCCCTCTCCAGCTCTCCTGGAGCCCCTCTGGGCCCTGGCAGGGGCTCTGAGCTCTCCCTGGAGCTTCTCCTCTCCAGGTGAGCACCCCCAGCTCTCCCAGCCTGGCCCCAGAGCAGAGGGGCTCCAGCCCTGGGAGCAGCTCTGTGGCCTCCTCTGGACACATTTTAAAGGCAAGTGCTGTGAAGCCCGGAAAGCAAGCAGTGAACAAACAGCACACCCGGCTCAGCTCCCCTGGGATTTGGCACAGCCGGCTCCACACACCACAGGCAGCGGTGGCAAAGCCTCCACAAGAGATGGGCCACAGGAATTCCCCCAGGGTGATTCTATCCTGGTCTTACTGAAGGCAGATGTGAAAAGAAGGGAGAAAAAGCTCCCTCCACTGTCGTGTACGGGACTGCAAGAAGCACAGAGCTGAGATCACGTTCAAACCCTAAATGAATGCAACAGGCAAAGCTGCGAGCTGGGAAACAAACCCCAAAGTTACAAGTCAAGGATCATAAATGATTAGGATTTCCAAGCCAGTTTGAAGTGTTTCATATTCATCCTAAATTACATATACTGTTTGTCACATTATCTAATAACGTAACTGCGTTGTAAAATATTCCATATGTCTGTTGGAATGATGCTTGCACTGCACTGGAAACCACAGCTGCAGAATGGCACAGCGCTTTTGAATTTAAAATTTTCAACTTTAAGTAATGAGCAGTGTTTGCATTTAATTTCCTTATTTCTTAACAATAATAAAAACAAATGATTGTGGGTTTGTGAATTTGTACATTTCTACTTGATTAACCTGCCTGATTAGATCATTTTTCTAGGCAATGGCATTAATTTGGCACAACTTCATGAACTCAGGGGCCAGATCAGAAACCCTCAGTATGAGATGCAGAACCTGACAGCAAAGCCCAGGATCTTTCCACAGCTGCTACTTGTTTGAATTACCACCCATCATTCAAGGAAAAGCAGCTATGGCACAATAGATTTATGCAAAATGCAGTCTTGGTGTTCACAAGCAATGGCATAAACAAACCATAAAAGACATGCACTATTTAAACAGCTTTAAAAAGTACTTCAGTAAAATTTAACAAGAATCAGGCAACACACAAAATCTGAGAAACAGCCATTTCTGGACTACATCAAGAAATGTTGTTACTCTTAGTCATAAGATAGACTAAAGTATTCATAAATTAAAAAATTACCAACTAAAAATCCCCTTACAGCCCACTCTATATCACCTTTGAGGTCAGCCCAAGTAATTACAGTTGTGAAACAAAAGACAGAGTTTCTGAGAAAGTTGCAAAAGTCAGTAAGAATAGGGAGGTGGGCAGGGAAGCTGGAAAACGTGCCAGTTAACTCCTGTGTCCCAAGAAACCTTCTGCATCTCATATGAGCATCTGCTGCAGACTGGGAAATGTGCACGGGAAAAATGGATCTTGGGAGGCAGGGCAGAGGGCAAAGGACCTCCCCAACATCACTGGATATTTTCAGTAACAAATAAACAAATGAACCCAACTTTCTATGGCTCAGGAACACCATCTCTCCTCAGGGATGGCTATTCCTCAATTAGTTTTCTACTCCTCACCTCAAAACCCTTTCAGTGACAGAACCACTTTAACTCAGACTCCAAAAAGCGTGCACTTTGGAAAAAAAGCATTTTTCCATATTCACCATTTGCATGAGTCATCTTCCTTTTCATATTTTTTGAATTGAGCAGAACCCATTCTTGGAAAACATTAATCTGAAACTTGAAAAGCTTCGAGAAGCTTTTTAACAAGTGGTGAAACTCAAAACTTGGCCTGAAGAATGCAGCCCCACTCAGAGCATCCAGGATCTGTTCTGGTGAGGGCAGCTCTGCCCTCGGCTGGCACGGCCCCGTGGGGAGGACATGGAGAGCTGATGGGCTTGGAGGGAGGCAATGCAACAACTTAAAATGTAAATAAATAATAGTGAAAAATAACTTGAGCAAAATCCTCAGTCAGCCCAGAGAAGCTTATCTGGAAACAGAGAACTTCCACCAATTCTTGGGCTAGAGGCGATATATCCTGCGAGGGTTAAACTCCAGCCTTGCTATTTTCTTTCTTTGCTTTTGGAAGAATTCTCCTTTGGGTACAAATCTCCCTTGCTTGGCCTCAGCCCAGAGGTTTATAAATTTGCTGTTTGAAAGTCTAATAAAGCAATTTCAGCCTTTTTTTTTTTTGGTAGAGTTATCTAAAAGTGAAATAATTTTCCTGACTCAAAACACGCAGATGCTTTGCCGCTCGTGTTGCTTAAACACGACCCGACCGTACAAAGCAGAACTTTCTAGCTGACTAACTCCTGAAGGCAATCCAAACCTTTTAATGACCTGAAAAACCCCACACAGCTAAAATAAAAGCACCGTAAGCAGAACATTTTTAAGCCCTGGGTTTGCGTGTAGGCCAAGCGGTAACATTTGGGACAGAGCCTTCCACGGCACAGGAACGTGCAGCCCCTCTGCTCCAGCTGAACTCCAGCAGGAGCAAGGAGCAGGGATCCTGCAGGGCTGCACAGCAGCTCACAAAGGAGCCTTTCAGCTCCACAACGTAACTTTATTTTTTGTTGGGTTTCTTTTTTGTTTTATTTGTGAGTTTTGGGGAGGCAAAGGGGAAGGAACAGAACCTTTTCCTTTCTTCCCTCGATGAAACATAGCGGGGAAATTTCTCACCTACGCTTCTGGTTCTTTGCAGAACCCTCACAGGGGGATTTCCGTGCCTGGATCTCAGCTTTCAGGGGAAAGCAGAATGGGAACTTGTCCCTGCGAGGCAGCACGTCCTGAGGCAGAGCTGCCTCAGCCCTTCTGCAAACTGCCCGAGCAGTCGCTCCCTGAAATTCTCCAGCCAATGCTCAGCACCGCAGGGAAGGCTCAATAAACTAAGAAAATGCCCTGTTTTATAATATAAACTCCTCTCCTGCTCCTGAGGGCAGACAAGAAAAGAAATCAGCCTCAAGAACACAGGTCACCTCCAACGCAGCTTGTCTGCCACAGAGACTGGAGTGGAGGCAGGTGCAGCTATTAAAAAAAAAAAAAAATCCAGAAAATTTCTCAAAAAAATGCTCACTGCAAAGAAAAACGTGATGTTGCCAGGGCAAAACTCTTCATGTGGAACTGAACAGCTCAGAGGATGAGAAGACATTTAGTTCTGCACAGGGCAAGGCAAGCAGTGGGTAAGGATGGATGGAGTGCACGAGCAGAGATGGTGACAGACCTTCCCCTGCTGTAAGGCCCAGCTGGGCCATGGACACAAAAACCAGCTCAGAAATAACCCAGGCCAAAGCAAGGACAACTAGGGCCTCCCAAACCTTGCATTTTGTGTCACTGAGCGGTGACAGGCTGGTGACACAGATGTTTTGTTCTGCCCCACAGGTCCAAAGCAGATCAACACACCAGTTTCTCTGCTCTTCCCTGGCCTGAGCCTTTTCTGTCTCCTGCTCTGTCACCTGCAGCAGCATCCCAGGGCTTGGCCAGGGCCCACTGGTGACACAGGAACCACACAGACAAGCAGAGAGCAGAGGCCTGGGATGGGGATGTATCCTTCAGCAAAGCACAAACAGCAGCTAATGCTGCTGGAATGGCCAAAAAACATAAAGAGAAGAGAAGAGAGGAGCCTCAGTTTGTTCTAGCTCCTCTGATGCTGAGCTGGTGAGGCTCCCAGGATCAGTCCAGCTTTGGGAAAGGCAGATGGTTTGTGACTGATGGCTGGCACCCAGAAAATCCATCCTGCAAAGAGGGAATCCAGGTCCTGCCACTGCAGTCCGGTGTCACAGTCAATATGGACACTGCTCTCCAGGTGCTTCCTCAGCATCAGCAGAAGGCTTCAAGTACCAGCACCTTGTTATTCAAAAAGTCTCCCAAACCTTTTCTCTGTCTCTCCCAAGAGCAGCTCCACACAGCTCAGGCTCTGGCTCGCTCCTTCCTGTCCCTGGCACGGCCGCCTCACCCTGTCTGTCCCACCTGCAGCAGCTCACCTGTGCTGGCCTGGCACCACCTCCTGTCCCTGGCGCTGCACAGCACAGCCAGCAGCCTCCACCTGACCCTGCCCAGCTCACTCACTCTTTATCCTGCCATGGCTGGGAGGGCAAGGCTGTTTCTACTCTGGGATAATGAACACAGGTGGAAGATATCAGAGGGGAGACTGCCCTCAGCAGCAGCTCCTGCTGTCTCCCCACAGGCCGGCTCCTCCCTTGTCCAGCCAGAAAGAAAGGACGGAAGGATTGGAGTTTCTGGCAGCTGAGAACTGCAGGGACTGGGCCAAGGGAGCTCACATTGCAGAGCTTCTAGGAAAGCAGCCCTGGGAGAGCTGGCTGCCAGTGCCCTGGCACTGCCTCTGAGACACGGGCTGGAGATCACAGGGAGAACAGGAACGTGCAGGGTGACACCCTCAGTTCAGGTCCCACCACGTTATCTCACATTTCTCACCCAGGGGCAGCACCTGCCCCTTCTCCTCTAGGAAGCCTTGGGGCAATAAAAGCATCTTTCACAAAAATCCCCTTCACTCCTGCAGTCTTCTGCCATCCCAGCACCATTCTTGGTCCAGCCTTTGCACAACTTACACTGCATAATATCACACAGAGCTTTTACCCAAAGAATCCTTCCTTCTTTTTTCTACCCATCCTTAACCTTTCACTGCAGGTTATTCCTCTGCAGCCAGGCACACTCTGCCCAGTGCCTCAGCTCCCTGGGAGAATCCCTCTTCCAGAAATGAAACTGCAGTTTCATTTCTTGCTGGAGAGTGTAGATGAATAAATAACTCATTTGTATTTTTATTGTCTTAAGACAATTCAAATGCACTTTAAATGTTACTACTACATGCATCCATTTACAGTAACATAAACCAACACTTTAAGTATCATGGATATAAATTCTGCTTCTCCAGCACTGATGTGAAAATTACTGATAAATTTCCATCTTCTGCAACTACACATGACAAAGAGCTTGGAAGCAAAAGGTAAAGTCATGTCTCCACTGAGTTCATGCCAAAACTATGGATATCAAATGTACAGGTCTATGCACTTATATAATGTAATATATTGCTTAATTTCATTATCAAAATATAAATAAATACAAATTAATCAGATCACACACTAGGAGGTGACCTCATACTAACAGAGCTCCTAAAATTCCTGCCAATTAAAGATCCCATAGTGCTTGGGGAAGAGAAGGAAAATAGAAGCAATCCTTGTCCCACATTTAAATACTACAATTATTATTGCAAAATTATTGCAACACTGTGATGTAATGGTAAAGCATATCCCTGTTATTTTAGGGATTTTTTTTTTCCCTTAAGCTGCAGAGGGAAGCTATTTGAAGCTACATTTAAATGAATTTAAGGAATTTTGTTGGTATTTAGAAAAGAAATACCAGCATGGAAAAACAACTCTGTGTGTCCAGAGGTATAGGAGCAGCTCTGGGATTATTAAACAGCACACAAAAAATATGCAACTATGCAATTAAGGATGTGTTATGAGACTGTGACAAACTCTGAGCAGTTAAGGATGCATGTTCACTTCTCAGCTTGCATGTGCTGACTTTTGAGAGTTTGAGCATTTAAAACTTAATATTAGCCTTCATTATTGCTGGATTTTCAACCACTGGTTACACTTGAGGAGCTAAAGCAGATGCTCCTGCCAGCCTGGCACAGTGACTCCAGTGCTCACCTCAGGGGACAGGAAACAAACCCAGAGAAAGGCTCAGGAGGAGCTGCTTTCCAGTCCCTGCTGTTCTGCTATTTCGGAGCTCCAAATCCTGCAAACTACTTTGATTGAATAAACCACCTCAAACTTTCACATTTCTGCAATGAAGCAACATTGGATTGCTCAGTCTTACAGAAACCTCAGATCAAGCCACTCCTGACCAAGCAGGAGACCTTTCATGCACACAGCACATTTGGGAAGTGACCTCAGCTGACAGCAGGGGCACAGGGGCAGCTCAAGGAGCATTTTGATTTGAACATAAAAATACAGCAGTCACAGTGCCCATATCTGATTTCTATCCTGCCAGGCTGACGTCTCAGGGATGGATGGAACTCCCAGCTGGGCAGGAGCATCTCAGGGAGATGCCACCACACTGCTGGCACTGGGACGTGCCAGGTGAAACTGTGATCTGAGCTCCCCCTGCACACAGTGATGCCCTCAAGAGCCCTGGGCAGTAAATACTGCCCCAAACACAGGAGCTGCTCCTGACCTGGGGAGAAATATTGCTGGAGTCAAGAGCCACAAAGCTGAGACAGCCCCAGAGTTCATCACTGGGCCCCTCTCAGTGCAACACCCCAGAGAAGAACTACTGGGGACTAAGGAAAACTGCAGAGCAACCTTCAAGACCTTCCTGAAAATAGACATAAAATCACAGAATATCCTAGAAAGGACCCTCCAGGATCATCCAGGTATCCAACTCCTGTNGCTCTGCAGCCCCAGCCTGCCCTGGACCTTTCCCTGCTCTGCAGCCCCAGCCTGCCCTGAACCTTTCCCTGCTCTGCAGCCCCAGCCTGCCCTGAACCTGTGCCATCCCAGGACTCCCGAGATTCCAGCAGGACTGAGATACCTCTGTGTGCTCGCACATGGGTCTGGAAACAGTTGTAATACTTGTATTTCTTCCCACATATTCCACACTCGTAAGACCCTGAAAAACAAGAGAGAGAAGCACACATCACCACCAGAGATCAGGAGCAGCAGCCTCCCTGCACACCGGGTCTGTCCACTGCGGGCAAAGGGGTGCACCTTGCAGCAAAGTCATTTTTGGAAGCTTCATGGAGATAAATGCAGGAAATCGCTATCCCAGACACTATTCTTTCTTTCAGCCTCTTTAAGATTCCTTGGCATATTACCCTGAACTTACATTTTCAGTGTATCTTTTTAACTTTCCTAACGTGAAAGGGCCGCTCTCAAAATAGCCTGACTTATAATTTTATAATAATGACTAATGTTTCCTATGGACAGAAATAACCTTGAATTACTTTTCAATAAGTTCCTAGTAGCTGGGAAAAAATCCTTTTCAACTGAAAAAAGAAGGCAATACGTTATCTCAAGGCCAGGAGTTTTCAAAATTTCTCAAGAAATGTACAATGTACAAATTTCCCAAGAAACCCACAGAGATTTGGTAAATATCCACCCAGAGGAAACCAAATAGATACAAATAGAACTTTTGCCCTTTTTAAGGAAAAGCACATGACCACAGTAGTCCCTCTTCTCAATTTGTGTCTCTAATTCCAGAAAACACACATCTGCAAACAGTCATTTGAAATGAAACCAGAGGAACAGAGCTGGGAGAGCCATTTGTAATGATGAAGTTATGCCATGAATTTTGACTCTTCTGTTATTGGACAGGCAGATAGAAATTTCCTTAGATTTGTTACTTGAGTTGATTCAATCTTTTAATTTTCCTACTTCACTTTGTTGCACTGGCTATAAATTCACTTTCCAGGCTCTTATTTGCAGAATGCACTGCATTTCTTAACTGTCCACCAGAGCTGTGGAACAAGGATCCCTTGGTGCTCTTTTGGAGGGTGAGAACATCACTTGACTGAAGAGAAGGTTGGAGAAAAAAAGACTGAAATAGTTCAGTATGAATGCAGAATTTCATTTCCATGCACCTTTCCTCACACAACCTTGAGACAATCCTTTTTCCTGACCATGCCAAATAGCAAAACTCAGGCAGGAGGCACAAATGAGAACAAAAACATTGACACACATCCAGATAAACGTTCCCAAACAGCATTTCACAGCAATACTCACCTGGAGCTACTCAAAGTGAGCTCTTGCCAGGAACAAACCCAGGGTGCTGCCTGAACACACTATGCCCACAGTCCTTTTTCCCCCTTCCCATGTCCCATTCCTACAGCCTGGGAAGAAAACACCTCCCTTCAGGGTGTCAGACCCTGAATTCCCTGCCTCTCAGTGCCAGCACCACTTGGGGCTGCCTCCTGGGCTGGGGAGGCCCCTTTGTCACTGATGCTGAAAGGGGCCATTCGCCACAGTCTGATACACCAGAGTACCCAGCTGAAAAACTGCTCACATACTCTGATAGCACAGGCACCTGGCTGTGTCTGATCTGCTCCAGAGCATTCTTATTCTCACAGCTCACTGTATTTTACACAGATACACATCTGTGGGACAGGCAGCACCTGTGCTCACTGCACACAGGCTGCCTGAGTGAAACCTGGGATAGCAGCAGGTCAGCAGTGTTTGCCAGCCCCCATTCCCATGCTCAAGGACTGATTATCTTCACCAGCAGCCTCCAAAATTCTTTTCTGAAAACTCTTGGAGCTGGAGCCCCAAAGCAGCAGATGAGAGCACTCAGCATCCTCTGGGCCTGCAAAGCAAAGCCCTGAGCAGAGCTGAGGGTCAGCTGAACCAACAGCACAATGGGACTGATGCCCACCCACATCCCAACAGTGCTGGCTGCACACAGAGCACTGGGAAGAGCTGGAATGAGCCCAGATTTAATCACAGGGCTGGAGCCAGCCTGGGAGAGTTCATCTGGAGAAGAGAAGGCTCCAGGAGACCTAGGCTTCCAGGCCTAAAGGGGCTCCAGGAGAGCTGGAGAGGGACTGGGGACAAGGGATGGAGGGACTGGACACAGGGAATGGCTCCCAGTGCCAGAGGGCAGGGCTGGCTGGGAGATTGGGCAGGAATTGTTCCCTGGCAGGGTGGGCAGGGCTGGCACAGGGCGCCCAGAGCAGCTGTGGCTGCCCCTGGATCCCTGGCAGTGCCCAAGGCCAGCCTGGGACAGTGGGAGGTGTCCCTGCCCATGGCAGGTCCCTTCCAGCCCAAAGCATTCTGTGACTCTACAAGTTGGTGCAAACAGGTCAAACACAGTGAGGGGCTCTAGGCTGAATCTTTTCCCCGTTTTTATTTTATTTCCTCATTCCTCTGGAGACAATGTGGCACATAAATGCATTGGCTGTGCAGAAATTCTCCAAGAAGCAGAAGCTCAGCTGTCCAGGTAAATGTGCAGTGCCTTCCTTCTGCACTGTGAACATGAGCAGGGGCTGCAGCCCTCGTGCAGGGGCTGTGCTGGACACCAGGGGCAGGAGCTGCTGGGGACAGGGACCACGTGCCCCAGGCCAGGGCTTTTGTGCAGGTGTCCTGAAGCTCCCAGGTCTCAAGTAGAACCCAGGGAGGGTTGGAGTCAACTTTGAGGGGGACACTTGCACTCACCCCCTGCCCACAGGTGGTAGAGCAGTGCCCCAGGAGCACAGGGAGCTGGGGAGGCTGTGAGGGAGGTGTGTTACAGACCTGAGAGACACAACTCAGCAGCCACAGCTGCCTGCTCAGCTCACCACAGGCCCTCCTGTTAGAGAAAAGGAAGGGGTGACTTGCCACAAAAAAAAAAGTGCTGTTAGAGTGGAGGAAAGACATCACTGTGTGTTAAGGCCTGGCAGAGAAGGTGCCCACGTGGCCTTGGACACCACTGCCCACTCAGGGTGTGTCATGCAGGTCACAGCTGTGCTAGCAGGAGGGGAGCTGGGAAGGTTTGGGGTTAGTTGGTGCACTCAGTTGGGCCGGGCTTTTCCTGAGGCTTGCAGCTGAAACCTGGGCAATGCACCCATTGCTGCCAGAGCTTCCTCTGCTCCCTGAGCCCTGGTTAGACTTTCACACCCTTCCATCACATACCGGACGTGTATCTCAATGCATGGTCAAAAATCCAGGTCCCTGAATAGCGATTGCGTGTATATCCAACGGGAGAGCCACGTTCCACTGCTTTTCCATCTAAATTGTGCAAAAAGAAATCAGAAAAAAGCCCTTAAAGTGGATGCATTTCCAAGGAATAATGATGGCTGAAGCCTATTAAAAACTTCCAAGACCCATCTGTCCCTGTGGCTTCCTGACAAGACATCAGAGGTCTCACAGAATTTCTTAAGGCTTCTGCAGTACCAGGGAGAACCCAAAGTGCTCTGAATTTCATATGCTGAGCAGCTCAGCAACTGAAACATCAGCACCATGGCATGAACCCAATGTGTGCATGGGAGGTGGACAGAGAGGCTCAAAGCAAAAAGATTCCCTCTTCACTCTGTCTCAGAAACATTTCTGATTTAATGCACTACTTAAAAGTCCTCTCCAAAATGTTCCTCGTAAAGCACCAGACTGGGAGAGCAGATTGAGAGCTCAAGGAGTCTTGTATCAAACTTCTGATCAGCTCACAGATAACTCAGTCCTCCAGGACACAAATACTGACTTGATGCTATTCCCAACAGGAGGAAATGATCCACATCTGACAAACAGTCTCCCCCTCTTTCTCCCAAATTACAGCCAAGTCCCCTTTGCTTTTCCTTTCCTCTCCAGACAGCTCCAAGGTGGGACATGTGTGCCCCTCTGCTGGGGCTCTTCAAGTGACCCTGGCCTGGGGTCAGCACGTGGATCTTGCCAGAAGAAAGAAGAACAGGAAATGTGGCACCTCTGAGCTGTGCAGGGCAGGAACCCCCACCCCAGGGTTGGGACACCTGGGGTCTGTGGGGTTCCAGGTGGCTCAGGGGGGAGCAGGGGAACAGCTGACAGGAGCCAGGTGAGAGCCAACCTCTCCACTGGCTTCCTCTGCTTGGGATGCCAGAGCAGGATCCCACAGGATTGAAAGACTTTTGTGGAAAAGCAGCCAAAAGGAAAACGGTCAAACCCCACAAAAAGCTCTTTGGCTGGGGGACTGTGGCTGCTGGCCCCAACCATCCCACCCAGAGCAGCCCCTTCCAGCCCCTACAGAGTTTGGGATGCTCCACACGGATGGAGGCAGAGTCTGGAGTAGTCCAAAGTGCCAGGAGAGACAGGAGCTGGTGCAAGCAAAACAGGAGGCAAGAGACACAAGGCCTGGTTTGATGTAAACACTGCAAGGGAATAGCAGCAACTGAGCTGGGAATCCCTGTTATAAATTGCTCCAAGTAACAACTAAAAATATAAATAGAGCAGATGTGTGACTCAGAAAAGAGACGTAGATCTTGTAATGTGCATTTCAGCTGAGTCCCAGAGCTGAGCCCTGCAGGAAAGCTGTCACTTGGAGCCACATGTGCCCTGAGCCTTCAGCCCCGTGCTCCTGGCTCAGACACAGCCCCTGTTTAACCAACTGTCCCCAGCACACCCTGGAAGGAGACAGGCTGTGGGTCGGCAGTGCCACACACAGAAGAGGGGTTCATTCACTCCTGATTCACCACTTCAGCAGGAATTGCTATAAAAACAACCAATTTTCAACACCTCCAGTCTCAGCTTCCCCAATGAAGGTGAGTAAAATCCTAGCAAAGCCTTGCCTGTCTGTATGGAGGAAGTGATTGAGGTACAGGGCTCCCAGGTCCCAGGGCAAGGAAAGCTCCTGGAAGTGCTGGGGAGCAGCAGCAGAGTCACAAAGCCTTTGCTCCAGAGGCAGGAGGCACCAGCAGGATCAGCAGGTCACACTTGCAGGCTGCTCCAGTGCAGCAGCTGGAATGGCCAGTGAGGAGCTGAAATGGTCAGTGGGACAGCCCAAGCAGCCAGTGGAGCAGCTGGAATGGCCAGTAAGGAGCTGAAATGGCCAGTGTGACAGCCCAAGCAGCCAGTGGAGCAGCTGAAATGGTCAGTGCAGCAGCTGGAATGGCCAGTGGGACAGCCCAAGCAGCCAGTGGAGCAGTGGCACACGAGGCCCATTCCTGGTGTGAGGTCCCCTGGTGTGTGCAGAGATGGGCACAGTGCCCATGTGTGATTTCCATGGGGGCACAGAGGGGACCAGGTGCCAGAGCTCAGCAAACACAAGGAGCTGCTCTCTGGGCACCCCGGGCTGTGCACACAGAGCACAGGACCTGATGGCCAGGCAGGGGTTACTCAAAGCCACCTCCCCAAAAACAAGGGTCACGTGAATGGCAGACAGGGGCACTTTCAGGGCTCTGTTCACAAAGGAATTGGCACCAACCCCCATCACCTCCAGACCAAACTGCCTTTAAAGAAGCCCAGGCTTTACAGTGACCAATACAATGTGTGTTTCACTGGAAAAGGCCCTTCCAGACAGAAGCTCTCCAGTTTACATGGCTTTTAACCACCACTTGTAACTGGTCAATGATTCTGTCCCTCTCCCCACAGCATCCATATATTGGGAGTGTCCCACTCACACCAGTCTGTGCCCAGCATCCTCCAGAGGGACAACACAGAACCACAGCACCATTGAACAGCCCCAACTGAAGGGACCCACAGGGATCATCAAGTCCNGTGTAAGATATCAGAGGGGAGACTGCCCTCAGCAGCAGCTCCTTTGGTGTCCCCACACCTGGGCAGTGCCAGCACCCTCTGGGGGAAGAACCTTCCCCTGCTCTGCAGCCTGAGCTGCCCTGGCCCAGCTCCAGCCCTTCCCTGGCTCCTGTCCCTGTCCCAGAGAGCAGAGATTGGAGCTGTCCCTTGGGAGGAGCTGCAGCCCCCAGATGAGGTCTCCCCTCAGTCTGCTCTGCTGAACAATCCCAGTGCCCTCAGCAGCTCCTCACTGGCTTCCCCTCCAGTCCACCCGAGTCAGTTAAGAGCAAAAGCCCCATCCCCACTGCACAACAACACAGCCAAGCTCAGCTGGAAACCACCACTGCCAGAGGACACGACTGCAGAGCAGCTGCTGCTGCCCACCAGGAGCTGTGGGGAGAAGAGGGTCCTGCAGGGCAAACACCCAACCTGCAGATGCCTCCACCAAGGCTGGTGGCTGTGGCTGGAGGAGAAGCTCCCATTGCTGCCCATCAGTCACAGCTCCACTTCTCCCTCTCAGGTCACTAGGGATGCTTTTCAGCTGTGCCCATGTACTAATCAAGAGCTGCAGAGGCACAAAAACTCTGAAAGTACAGAGTATTTCTTCCAAATTGTAAAATCTTTATGTCAGAGATAGTTGTGGAATTCTTAGGCTTTCCCTAGACCTGCAGAGGCAGCACTGACCTCCTGCCCTGCTGCTCTTAGTGGCTGTCCTGTGCTGGAAAGGAGGACAGGAAGAACAACGATGCTTCTGAGACAACCACCAGCTGAGGACATCTCCTGGGTTTCTTTCCAGCAGTGTGGACAATGATCAGCAAAACTCAGGAGAAAATCCAGCATCAATTCCTCTTTTCTCTCCCCCTGCAGGACAAACCAACCCCAACTGCAATGCTGGGCAGCTCAAATCAGCTTCCTCCTGAGTCCCTGAAAGGAAACCTGGTCCAACTGCTCTTCCTTCTTTTTGTTAGCAGGTGCCTTTGGATCTCAGACACGCTGCAGGGACCTGCTCCAGTCCAGGGACAACAGAGGCAGTGCAAGAATGGTGCCTTGCCAGGTTCCCACAGGAAGCCAGCCCCTTTCCCTGGAGCAGGAGGAGAGGACAGTTTGATGTTCACAGAAAAAAAGAAAAAGCTTCTTCTCATCACAGTGGGAGGTGGGGTGGGGACAGGAACACCACAGGGCAGTCCAGAGTCAAAAGTATTCCCACAACTGGTGAGTGATCAGGAAAACCAACAGCAACCTGTCAAACCTGCTCTTGAGCTCAGACTCTTTCACAGAAAGCATCCACATTCCTCGAGCACCTTTCCTCAAAACATCTCAGCTGTTTCTCAAGCTTTCCTTTCCAAGTTCCTCATTGTGTCAAACACACCCCCAGCCCTGGCCTCACCAGGTGCTGCAGGTGACTGATGGGCAAGGCTCTGAACACGCCAAAAGAAGATAAGGAGCTCTTTCCTTCCAACCTTGGCTCAGCCTTTAGGGGCAACCAGACGCAAACAGACACAGAAGGTCAATAACCCTGAGGCTGATGTTCACCCTGGCTCTGGGCCCTCCAGCAGAGCTGAGTGTCCAGGCACAGCTCTCCAGAGCCTCATCCTGCCCCCACAGCCCCTCAGGAATGAAGCCCCTCAGGTGCCTCGTGCCTTACCCAGCGTCTGCTGGTTGCGCACGCCGCCGATGACCACGCAGATCTCCGCAGGCACGTCCCCCGGCCCGTCTTTGATGTTCTTCTTGGAATCTTTGGTGTCGTCCTGCCAGATCACCTCCTCGATGTAGTCATCTGGTACCTCTGTCTTCACCTTCACCTCAGTCATCATTCCAGCCTCTTCACTGGGGGAGGACTGAGACGTCACCGAGTCGGAGCCCTCGGCTTTCGGGCTCCGCGGGCTCCTCTTCAAACACTCCCTGAGGGGGGAAAGAGAGGAGAGAAAGAAGGTGGATCCTCAATGCCAAGTGCTCGTTTTGTCATCACCAGGGCCTAATTCAAGGTACTCTGGTTCATGCAGGTCACCTAAAAGAAGCATATTAATGTGTGTCTGCCATACATGGTAAGTAATTAAAATTTAACCAGACAAAAGCGATAAAATGATTTGCTGGTGACGAAAATAACCTTAATCATCACAAACAACAGTAGCACTCCTAAACACACTGGACCCCTAAAGAAGAGCACAGAACTTGCCCTGGTTGCCAGCAGGCCACGGGGCCCAGCTGCAGCAGTTCTGCAGTGTATTTAGTCCATACACACAAAGCCATATCCCCCTGTGGCACTTGAGGACATGGGTCACTGGTGGGCCTGGCACTGCTGAATTACGTTTGACTTGATGATCTTCAAGATCTTTTTCCAGCCTAAACGATTCTATGATTCCCTGACATTTTTAATTTGGAGCTATCTCCACCCTCCATCGCATCCTCTCTTTCATCCCTTCAAGCAACCTGACATCCCCTGGTATTCAGGGGCTTTATTGAACATACACAGTGCTGATCAAAGGGGATCATCTGGAGGATTAGGATATTTAGGGAGACTACCATGTTATGGACAGGTGCAGCTACTGGGGATGACAGGGAAAGCCTGATGGAGAGGGGAAAGGCAGAGGGGGTCCACTGTGCTCAGAAACAGGTTAGGAAATAGCATGTGTTTCCATCTGGGAAAGAAAAGCCAGGGATTTGTGGGAGAAAACAATCTAAACAAATATTCAAAACCCTTCAAGAAAAGGAAACTGGACACCTCAAAGCTGTAGAACAACCTCAACAGACGCCGTGGTGGCAAAAGGCAAAGGAGATGTGAGCCCACCAGACAAGGATGTGGGAGTAAGCCTGTGGAGCTCATTTAGCACCACTCTTTATAGATCCCCAATTTTTCATACTGGTTATTAATACACTCCAATATGCAATACAAAGATAAAATAATTGCTGGTGCAGTTTGTGCAGAAATCAGAACTAAATATATAATTGCTCAGGCTACCCAGAAACAGAAACCACTGTGACATATTTGGAGTCATGTAAACACTGGGAACAGCCAAAAGTCTTTGAAAACATTTTAGGCAGAAGTAACAAAATAAAATGAAAAATAGGCTGAACTTATGGATGATCATTAGGTCATGCAACATTGACAAAGAAAAAAATCCCATTGCTTGGAACATCATAACGTTCACCAGGACAAAATCTGAATTACAGTGTTGGAGAACCAACACCTGCAGTGGGTTGTGGGTTATGGAGCCTGCAGAGGAACCAGGATGGTGCAAGTGGAGGTAAAAGTGTGGAGCTCCTGGCAGGACAGGGATGAGGGGAGCAGAGGAACAGAGAGAACAATCCTCCAGTAATTACAGCCCAACCTCCCACACGGACATGGAGTCACTATTTCAAACCGGGTCAGGCACATCCCATTGCCAGAGATTTTATTATCCATCCCTTCCTTCTCAGCATGGAGTGAAATGTACAATTAATAGCCCCTAAACAGAGAGAATTAGCCTTGACCTGCCTTCCCACTCATTTCCTGCCTTCTCACACACACTCCCCCCTCCCAGAATCATACAGGGCTCTCACAAGTGAGAAAGATGGATGGAGACAGGGAAGATGTGGTTGAGAACTGGACACTCCTTATGGTAACATTATTGGGTGTGCTACAGGCCCATCAACCTCAGCCACCACGGCCTGGCTCAGCACCCTTCCAAGGGGAAGGCAGCGAGTACAGAATACTCAGGGGTCAGAAAAGAGTGGGACTGACTGCAGATCAATCACAGCCAGAAGGTGTGAAATGCAAAACACTGATAAAGACAGGGTAGACAGGGTAGATAGGGTAGATAGGGTAGATAGGGTAAATAGGAAATCTTCCCCTCCACAGTGAGGACTGTGGAGGAAGATCAAAGCCAGCCAGGCATTCCCACTGGGAGGCTGGAAGGTGGGAGCAGGCACTGAGAGAGAGCTCGGTTATCGAAGGCACAGCACAACCTGGATCTGACAGTCCTGGGCAAAGCAACAGGAAAATCCAGGCATGAGCCAAGTGATTTGGGATCAGAAGCTGACACCAGTGGCAGTGGGACAGAGGCTAGAGCCTTCTGCAGAGATGATAAAAAGGGACAAGAATACAGTGACTCTCTGACGATGCCCAGCTTTGCATCAGTCACATTCAAACACAAACCCAACCAGCAACAGGCCCCGTGCTGTGAGGGAAAGCTCTTCTCCATGTGCACTGCCCCTGAACAGAGAGAGGCATTTCCACAGGACTCCTGGAATGGTTGATGTGGGATGGATTTATTCATGCTCTGGAATTCAATTTAACACCACTGTTGCTAAAATTATGGAGGGGTGGAGAGCAAAGACTGTGACCGGGACACTCCACCAGTGGGTCCCTCTCTCTGTAGCTGGCTCTGCCCAAGACCAGGGGCTGCAGCACACTCAGCCAAGTCCAGGACTGTGGATGCATCCACGTGGTGCTGCAACAACACAGAGCCATGCTCTGAGCTGAAGGACTGACCAAATTTTCAGTTCAGGTGCCCGAGATGGAACGAGGAGGTCATTTTCTCCCTGTCTGAAGCTGTGGGGAAGCCACTCCCCACGTGCTACAGACACAGCCAGCAGCTTCAGGTTTCAGAGGTGATCAGAAAAGCTGAAGACGGTTCCAAAATGCAGCACTGAAATGGTTCAAGACTGGGAAAAGACACTTAATGACTCTGTGAGACCAAAGTGCTCCAGTCTTGTTTCTCATGCCAAAAGGAAGACTGGAAGATGATTTGATTGCAGCATATCATCCTCTTCATGGGGAGAAAATACTGCCTTGCCTTAACTTGGCAGGAAGAGTCGAGTGCAAGCTCATTGCTGGAAGCTGGAACCAGCTGCAATGAGGCATAAAACATTAGCACAGATGGTGGTCCACTGGAGCAGCCGTTTTCCAAAGGATGTGCTCGGGGAGAACAGATCCCCTTGAATTTTCAAACCCAGAGCTGTGTGTCTGGCTGGCCCCAGGCCCCTGGGCTCAGCACTGACGTGCACTGGCCACACTTGGTGGCCTGGAGCTGAGGGATATATAAATTATTAGACCAGACCAAGGGACTCTCAGAACCTTTGCCCTTCATGCACGCTGACTTTGTGGCTCCAGCTCTGCCAAGAAAGAAACTTCCCAGCTGGAATGTCTGCTCCTGGGTGGGACCTAACCCTGCAAAGATTAACTGAAAGCAATTCATTACCCCATATGTTCTAACTCTGAGCAGGTACCTGATGTGCAGAAGGACACAGCCCCAAATACTTCAGCAACTTTCTTCCATACGATTTCATGGCTCACAAGCCCTGAAAGGAGCCTACTGTTCCCCTCAAAAACAAGGGAAACCATAAAAACAGCAGCACTGACACTCCTGGGAGCAGGGCTGAGCTCTTCAAAAGCCTCTCAGTGCCTTAACTGGGCCTGCACAACTTTGGAGAGGAGGAGGAGGAGGCAGCAATGGCAGAATCCAGCTCTCTCAGCCAGGAGTGAGCAGCACTTTCTTGTGGTCCCCTGTGAAATGTAGGTCATGGGTAGAGCAGAACCAGCACCAGTTCAGGCCTTTCTGAAGCTCAGCTGCTGAATGGGATATAAATGTCCCAAGGGTGCAGGGGAGAGCTGGGCTCAGGGAATGATCCCCATGGGACAGCAGAGTTTGAAGCCTCCTGGTTTGGCTGGGGAAAGAGTACCAACACCCCAGAGCAAAACAGGAAGGAAAAGGGAGCTATTGACACTGGGAAGCTTCAGGCAGGATGGAAAGGGGTACGTGCACAGCCCAGGCAGAACCAGCTCTCCTTCAAAGACAGGGGTCATCACAGCCTCCACCACACACAGCATCCATCCACACAAGCACTGACACAGGGGAGGTGACCCAGGAAAGCTTCATTTCATTCCCAGTCCTTTGGTCCTTGGATCAGCCCTTGCAAGCCCATGATGCTGCACTTGCTCAGTGTTGTGCTGGATTTTGCCTCCCCTGCTACTGAGCAGCACAAAGAACCTCCACTTGGAGGTGAGGATAGATGAGGATCTCCAGCAGGAGAGCTGGAACATTCTTCTTCTCTAGAAATTCCCCAAGACACAGGGAGGGACAAGAAACATCCTGCCTAGGGGAGGGATGACATCAGGCCTCAGCACTGCCATGGCCACTCCTGCCCCATGGCAGCTCTTCCAGAGCTGAGGCACAACTACTGGAAAGGCTCAGAAAGAGGATGAGCAAGAACAGGAGTGAATTTTCAGTTCTGCTGTTCCCAAGGCTCCAAGCAGGTCTCACAGGTTTGGGTGAGGGCACAGAGAGAAAAGGACTCAACGCTCTCAGGATGTCAGGAAGTTCAGTATCAGTCCTGGGGGCTGGGAGCAGAAGGACTCCCCAGTGTCACCCAGGCAGTGCCCACTTCCCCCAGTGCCCACAGAGACCTGCCCCAGCTTCCAGACCCCTGCAGGCACTGCTGGGGACACACTGGGACCAGTGATGGTCAGAGCCTCCACTTGGTGGAGACAGCAGTGCACAGGAGCCAAGGGAGAACCTGCCAGAGTCACCTCCCACCACTGGGTCCCTCAGCCTCCCTCTCCTGGTGGCTCTGAGCTCGGTCCCCAGGCTCAGGCCACCACCCTCCTGCATGGAACAATGCAGATTTAGTGTTCAGTGTGGCCTCCCAGGGGTCAGCTGCACCTCCCTCTGCAGGTCCAACCTGCATTTAAACACCCGTGGCCTGGTGTTCCCTGGGAAGAGGATATTCCTGTTCTCCAAACACTGCTCGCACAGGACAAAAACTGCTCAGAGCCACCAGGCCACAGAGGAGCAGAGTGCACAGCTGGCTTAACCCTCCCTCCTTCCACAGGGGGGATCAAACTTCTCCATGGCTTTGCCCTTTCCTGAGAAGCACCAACCTCCTTCACTGCTCCATGTCCTGTCTTTGCTGAACTGTGGGCCCTGGCAATCCGAGAGGCTCTTCCTTGCCGAGGAGATGAGGCAGAAGCCTTGGGATCACACAGTGCTCCCTCTGTGCCTGCCTGCTCCTACAGGTGAGGTCCTGTCTCACTTCCCAGAACAGACTCTGTGATTTCCAACATGAAAGAGGCAAACATTGCACTTGCATGTATCACTGCTCTCACTAAGTAGGCCACACAGCCAATTACTGTAATACCAGCTCTGCCATCTCACAATGCTCATTTCAACATTGCTGCCTGCTTTGATCATCAGACTTTCATCTTCTGATGACGTTACGGCCACTTTCATGTCAGACACAAGTGTGTGAAGGCAGAGGAAATTTCAGAAGGCCTTAATGAAGCCTCAGCATGGGGAACTGGAAAAAACAGGGTAAAAGTGGGTTCCTGGGCCCATTTGGGTACAGCTTCCTTGGCCCTACAGCTGCAGCAGCTCATGAAGGCCTCAGGCTTTGGCAGAGCTCGAAGATGCAGCACAACAACAGGGCCACAACAGTGAAACCTCACCAGCAGCAACACCAGGGCAGTGCCAGGAGCTCCTCCCGAGGGAAGGACAGAAAGGAAAGGCTGGGTGCTCACACAGGTCCCCTCTGCACAGTGACACCACCCACGGATCCAGCAGCCCCTTCCAGCTGATCTCCTGTGGCAGCAGGGGGGCAGAAGGGGGTGAAGGCTGGAGGCTGCAGTGTGGAGCTGCTCTGCTCTCTGAGGGTCTCCCTGGCTGGGATGAGCAGCAATGAGTGAAAGCAAATGGGGCCTGTCAGCTGCTGCAGCCACCAGAACCTCGCACTTGCAGTTTGCTGTTTCTGATCTGGAGTAGCATCCTCATAAATAATGAAAGTGACTAAAAGCTACTTAAAAAACACACACTCCTCCCTTCTGAAAGAATGAGGAAAAAAAAAAACCCCAATTATAAAAGGACATTTCTTCCAGCTAGGAATAATTTGTCATGTAATTCTCTGAAGACAGCAACAGAAACATGCGTGCTCCGTGCTCCCTTTGAGTCATCTGTGATTGCACATGTACTCAGATGGCTTCTAATGAGGCTATTTTTACAGCACACATCCTGCTGAGTTTTTGGGGAGGGGCAGAGTGAGATCAGTGAAGTATCAGTCTTCAACATCAGCTCCTCAAAAGGAGAGGAAAAGGAAACACATGTGGAGGAGGATGCACCACTCTGAACCAACACCTACGAGCAGCTCTCCTGCCCCAGCAGCAAATGTGGAGCACCTTTTGGTTTTTTCCTAGACAATACTCAAGCTGCAAAAGCCAGAGATCATTAGTGCCTTGATGGTATCAGTGATGGCCACAGGGCTCTGCACAAGCTGGTCTGGTGGATGCTGTCCCTGCTCATGATGACAGGATGGGTCTTCAAGGTCCCCCCAGCCCAACCCATTCTGTGATTCCATGGTGACACCCCTTGGCAGAGGACGGGTGTGCCCAGTTAGAGTAAAACTGAAACACATTTTGGGTACCCCTTGAAAGGCTCTTCTGGTCTGCAGCACCAGAGGCTCAGTAAGGACTCACAACACTCATGGGGACCAAGCAATGGGCACCTTTGCAGAGGCCAGCAGGACACCAGCACCAGTGGGATGACCCAACTTGTCTTCTGGAAACCAATGTGCAATTGGCTCATCCCGGGCCAAATCCAAAGGCCTCAGCTGTCAGAAAGCAAAAGAAGCAAAAAGGGGGGAGGCTGAAACTGGGCTCAACTTACAGATGTCTGCCATGGTTTTACAAGAACCAGGAGGTTCCTGTCATGACTGGAGCTATGGGAAGTGGAACAGACAGAACAGATGTAAATGAACTCTCATTTTACATGGAGATGATGAAAGCAGAGACTAGAAAGAGAACAATGTAACTTGAAAATCTGCTTGTCTGATAAATTAGCTGTGGTGGCCTTCCCACCCTCCCAATGGCTCTCATCTGCTTCCCGGGGCAGCCTGGGGGGTGGACCCTGTAGCTCACACCAGGATGAGGTGGAGAAGATCAGGAAGCAGAGGAACTGTCTGGTGTCCTTCACGGGGGATATCTCCTGCAGACATGACCAGACAAGAAGATTTTCAGGTGCAGGGTTAAAAGAGAGAAAAGCAGGAGCTGTTTTCCCAGTGTTGAAATCGGGAAACTGAGCTCTTGGCTCCTCAGCTCCAGGCTGCAGCCCCAGGTTCAGATGTTCCCTCACACCCTGAAAGGCAAAGACACCACCCCAGGCTCCTGTGTCAGTGTCCAGAGCTGCTTCTCTCCAAGGGACTCAACCCCTGCTCCCTGCCACAGCTCCCAGAGCCTCTGCCAAAGCCCCTCAGCAGCCTGAGCCTGCAGCCTTCAGAGAGGATGTCCTGGTGCTGATCTGTGAAGTGCTGGAACAACCACCCCATCCTGGGTTCCTCCTCTAAGGGAACAGGCACTCTACTTCCAGTGTGGACTCCTGCCTCTGGTCATTGGGCATTTGCTGGAAAAGAGATTCTCTTACTGGGAATCTCCCCTGCACAGGAGAAAACCCCCTTTGCTGTCTCTCGAATGAAGCAAAGCAAACCCTCATGTACACTGTGTGCAGACTAAAACATCCCCTCTGATCCTGGACTCTTGCCATTTGGGAGCCTGTCCACATTCCAGAGCATGGACACCCAAGTGTGCCACCAGCACCCTGGGTGACACACACGATGGCAGCACCTGCTGCTCCACAGCACTGAAACTCTGATTTTTCACTTGGTCACAAAGGGCTCCATGGGCATCCCTGTTCCACCAGGAGGTTTCAGTTCTCTTCCCAATCTTCCACAACGGCACTGTGAATTCCCAAAGTGTGCATTCAACTTCTGAAAGGTTACAGGAAAAACCTGCTCTCTCCAGTCCTGGTGTTATTTTAGGGGATGGGAACTCCCTCCTCAATCAGCAGTACAGGAGAGAAGACTTGCTGAGGAACAGAAAAAAAGCAAAAGCTGGTCAGAGCTTCTGGGCTTTTTCCACACGCAATTCCACATTGAATGTCCACATTCTCTTGTGAACCTCGGGATTCAAAGACTTCAAGGTTCCTGCGAGGTCCCAAGTGCTCCTGTAATCTCTGCTGATTTTATCCATGGCCCAGGAGCTGCATCCTTGTGCTTGGCTGGGATTCTTCACGAGGCTGCTGGGTCCCCTCTTTGCATCCACGACCCTGGAACACACTGGTCCCTCCTACCCTGACCAAGGATGAAACTGCAGCTCCTGGAGGCTCTGAGGCCCTCGCTCCAAGTTGGACCTGGGGACATCAAATTAACTGGGCACAGAAGAAAATCCCTGAGACAGGAGAAGCAGACCAAACTCTGCCCCTATCTGGGACACATTTACATCCCCTACTTCCTCCCTCCAAAATAAACTGAAATCAGAACACGAGGCCACATCCTTCTGCAGGCAGAAGTGTGACAGCAGCTGCCATTTAGGTTTTCCTGGAAGAAATTTGCTCCATAAATACCAATATTATTAAGGAGTTCATAAATTTAAAGGACATGAAAGTTTTGTAGAAGAGAGATGCCTCAGGGAAGTTCACCCCCTGCCTCTGAGGGCAGCCAGCTCTTGAAAACAGAGGAAACAGCTTTCAAAAACCCCAAAATACATAATGCAGCACTCTGGTGGTGTGTGTGTGGTGTCAGCGCTCAAATCTAGGGAAAACAAACAAACAAAGCAGAATACTTAATTTCTCCAGCTATCTGGGTCTAGTAAAACACACAACCTTTCCTGACAGCAAACTCTGCTTCAGGAAGTCCAAGAGGAATTTAATCGTGCGTTCATTCCCCAAGGGACACTCGGCAGCTCCGAATCCTTCAGAGAAGGTAAACTCCAGGACCAATCAGCCTGCCTCTCCTCTGGAAATTAAACATTAAAATACAAACCAGAACAATAGTCAAGAGCCACAAAGAATTCCTAAGGTATTAGCAAAACAAATTCCCTTCAGTCCTTATTAGGAATATCTTGAGGATGGTTTGAAGAGGAAAGTCTAACCAAATAAAAAAAAAAAAAAAAAAAATTTGGCTTATCCGACAAAAAAACAACTGCACGCTCTTTGCCAAAAGCAAAAGAATTCAGTCAGATAAAAAAAAAAATGCGACACACAAATGATGCAGGTTAAAAACTGAATTTAAGATGATAATGGAATAGCTGCCAGCGTCTTTAAATTTTCAAGCGTGGAAATGTCAACAGAGACAAAGAAATTCAGGGAAAAACAAAGAGAATAGATTAAGGATTTATTTATATCAGTGAAAGAGCTCTGTGTTCCTTGACTAAGAAATGACTGAGAGGATGAGAACTGAAATGGCCACACGTCTCCAACACACCACGAGGAGCGAGGGGCTGACCCAAGGATTTCCTGGTTGCTCAGCTTTCCTGAAGGCTTTAGAGCTGCCACATCTTGCTACTTTATGGCTCCAGAGAGAGACATTTCTCCACCTCACACCATCCAAAGCTCTCCAGGACTTTGGCACTGGGCAAACTGGTGTGGTTTCCACAGAAAACATTCCTGCCCCTCAGAGCTGGGATGTGTCTGAGTGCTGTCATCTCCTTGGACGTGGACATTCGACCTTCTTTTGGGCAGCAAGGAAACCTGCTCGGGTTCCCCACAGCTTCTGTGCTGGTTGTTGTACAGATCTGAGCTACCCACTGCTCTTAAACTGGCCAGAGGGCACTTTTGGGGGGGTTTGTGCTGGTTGGTTGGTTTGTTTCCTTTTGAAGAGGGCTGGTGAGATCCCTTCAGTGGGCACCAAGGCTTATTAAATTCCTTGCCTCATTAGTAAGAGTTTTCTCTTTTTCTGATGGAGGATGAGTCAGAAGCTTCTTGGCACTCTGGGACTGAAAATCCCACAGGATGCCTCTTAGAGAAAGGGCAGACAATTCAAATAATTTTGCTTCCTGGAAATACCCAGCCTTCCAAAGGGTGTAGAGCCCTCTCCCCAGCTTCAGAAGACCACAACCTCAGAAATTGTTCTTCCCCAGTGCTGGGGACCTGGTGAGATGGAAGAGGAGCCTGAAGAAGAGTTGGTGCCATCCCAGGGCACTCTCTTGGGTGACAGGAGCTGCTGGGGAGGACGTGTCCACAAAGGACAGAGCAAGGAATTTGGGGAAGAGAGGGGAAGGTGCCTGGAGAAAGGTGAACTGAGAAGGAACAGAGTGGGTGCAACCCTTTCTCAACAGCTTCTCCTCCCAGGGCTCCCCAGGGAATATCCCAACCCCAAGAGCTCCAGGAGTATTTGGACACCGCTCCCAGGGATGCCCAGGGTGGGATTGTTGGGGTGTCTGTGCAGGGCCAGGAGCTGGACTCAGTGATCCTGGTGGATCCTTCCAGCTCAGGGATTCTGTGATTCCATGGAAGTCACATCTTCTGTGGCACAGGCTGAAACACTCAGAGCCCTGAGGCACCAGGGCCTGGCCTGGAGCACCTGGGAGAACTGCAGCATGTCAGAGCTGGGAAACCTCCAGGCCCAGCCCAAAGCACCCCTGGCAACTCCTGCTCTGCTCCCACCTGGGCCAGCACCCAGAGCCCTTCTGCTGCACCTGCAGCTCCCTCAGCCCTTTCTGGGAGCTGCAGCCCAGCTGTTCCCAGGGCACTCAATGAGAGGCACTCCTGCCTGCCCTGCCAGCAGCTCCCAGCCCCAAAGGCCTGGATTCCCCCTGCTCCAGGAGCAGCTTCTCCACAGCTACATCTGTGCTGCGAGCGGGCTCCCGGCTGGTGACAGCCCCGTGCAGACGGGGCTGAGCTTCCAGCTGGCTCCGTTCCCTCTGCAAACAGATGCAGCTCCTATATCAGGGGCTGATTTATTCAGCAGGAGTCTCGCACATTAAGTGTAGTTAAGTCTGAAAACAAATCTAATGACTTTAAAATAAATAGCCAACAGAGGACTGGAAGCTGAAAATTCCTCCTTCCTCTGACACCCGCCATATAAACAATAATAATTATATAAAACCGTGTCGAACACATGACTACACAAGGCTCTGGTGACCAAGAAAAGCACACGCTGCTTGTCAGACATAATTGCACATTTGGTTTTTCAATTATTTCTTGTCAGGATCCAGAACCCACCATCTGAATGCTGACATTAATTATTGGGAAGTTGTTAGTGCTCCGATAGTCTTTGGGAGACTCCCAGTGCTCACCCTGAGGCTCCCAGTGCTGCTCCCACAGAGCCCTTCTGTCCCACCAGCCCTCTGGGACTGTCACACACCAGAAAGGGACACCCAGCGTGGGCCACCATGAGCAGAAGGGGCTTCAGAAGAAGTGTCAAAAAGTCTCCAATGGACATCAGCAAGGAACTGATCCCCTGCCATGTGCCCACCCACAGGATGGGGTCAGACCATGTCCAGCACTGGGGCCTCCAACACAAGATCAGGAGCTGCTGGAGAGAGCCCAGAGGAGGCCATGGAGCTCCTCCAGGGCTGGAGCCCCTCTGCTCTGGGGCCAGGCTGGGAGAGCTGGGGGTGCTCACCTGGAGAGGAGAAGGAACCAGGGAGAGCTCAGAGCCCCTGCCAGGGCCTGAAGGGGCTCCAGGAGAGCTGGAGAGGGACTGGGGACAAGGGATGGAGGGACAGGACACAGGGAATGGCTCCCAGTGCCAGAGGGCAGGGCTGGATCTGAGACTGGGCAGGAATTGTTCCCTGGCAGGGTGGGCAGGGCTGGCACAGGGTGCCCAGAGCAGCTGTGGCTGCCCCTGGATCCCTGGCAGTGCCCAAGGCCAGGCTGGATGGGGCTGGGAGCAGCCTGGGACAGTGGGAGGGGTCCCTGCCATGGCAGGGTGGCACTGGATGATCCCCAAGGTCCCTCCCAACCCAAGGCAGTGTGGGATTCTGTGAATGCCACCCCCTGTCTCTGTGTTCCAGCTGTGATTCCACCCCCTCCCAGCCCCTCTCACCACCAGCTCCTGGTGTCACTCTCCCATCACATCGCTGCCCATCATGCAGGAAAACATCCTGCCTTTTATTGGCTTTTAATTTGCTGCTTTTTAATTTTGTTGACTGTCTCTTTTTTCCTTGCAAAAGGAAGAAAGAAGCCTCTGATCTACCTTTTCTGGAGTGTTCAAAAACACGCACAGCTTTGTCAGGTTGTCTCTTAGTTGTCATCTTTCCCAAGGCAAGCAGCCATCTCTCTTCTGGCTGCCTTCAAGGAAGGGGGCTTTTTGTGCTCCTAAGAATTCTCCTCACCTTTTAACACCTCCCACTGCTGAGCACTCACTGAGGTGCAGCCACCACAGAGGAGTTAATGGGGGAGGAGAACAGGGAGTGCTCTCTGCCACCATGAGCTGCCAGCTGCACACCCTCAACCCCAAGGCAGCGAGAGGCCTCTGGAGCTGGGATCACAAACCCCTGGGCCCTCAGAGCTTTCAGTGTTTGCTTAAAACAGAATAAAATCAATTCACTGCAATTAAAAAAAAAAAATAGGATTGACCCAACACCACAGTCATCACCTTAGACCGAGCCTGCTACTGTGAAAAGAAAATATTGCAGGAAGATAAAACCCAGGCTACTTTACTTTGATTATATAATATTAATTACATTATACTGTATTATATTATACTATATTATACCATATTAATTTTGCTTATATTTTTAACTGATATCAATAAATTGTGAAAAGCTTCCTTGACAGTTTGCAATTAGTGAGGGTTTCAAGCAGCAGTGACTTTGAGAAACCCCCATCTTGTGTCTCCATCCACTGATGACCTCACAGACTCAGTCAGAGCCACATTTCCACCTTCAATCACTGACAGGGCTTTCTTGAAATGCTACATTTTGATTCTGTTCTATTATGTTTAAATGGACTTGGTCATTCTCCTTTCTTTGGCCACGTTTTGTTCAGTCAGGTAGATGATAAAGCAGGTTTTGTTTCCACTTTTCTACAAGGGAAAAAGCAGTGACCAGCCTCACACTCCTCTGGACACACAAAGGAACAGGGAGGACAGAGGGAAGTTCTCCCACCTCGCCAGGAGCTCCAGATCTGCCCTGGGAAGGACCACGGCTCATCCTGGGAGGATGTTCAGCCCCAAGGGCAGCCCAGGCAGGTGAGATGGACACCCCAGAGGTGAGATGGACACTCCCAAAGGTGGACGGACCACCCCAAAGGTGAGATGGACATCTCAAAGGTGAGATGGACACCCCAAAGGTGAGATGGACATCCCAAAGGTGAGATGGACATCCCAAAGGTGAGATGGACACTCCCAAAGGTGAGACAAAAACCCCAAAGGTGAGATGGACACCCCAAAGATGAGACAAAAACCCCAAAGATGACATGGACACTCCAGAGGCAAGATGGACACCCCAAAGGTGAGATGGACATCTCAAAGGTGAGATGGACACTCCAAAGGTGAGATGGACACCCCAGAGGTGAGATGGACACTCCAGAGGCAAGATGGACACCCCAAAGGTGACATGGACACCCCAAAGGTGAGATGGACACCCCAGAGGTGACATGGACACTCCAGAGGCAAGATGGACATTCCAAAGGTGAGATGGACACCCCAAAGGTGAGATGCACACCCCAAGGTGAGATGGACATCCCAAAGGTGAGGTGGACACCCCAAAGTTCAGCTCCCACATGGAGAATGCACTTGCCCACCTGCTGTGGGAAACCCTCCAGCGAGAGCTGTGAAGCTGAGTTGGAATAAAGAAGCCAGGGGAAGGAAGTGATGGCTTCTCCCCCCTTGCTCCTCAGCCTGTGCTCTCTTTCCAACACTTCCTTCAGGCCAATTCCCAGTGTCCTGAGAGCCACCACTGCTGGACCACAGATGAGCCAGCCCCAAAGTGAGACAGAGAAGTTTTCCCCTGTGACAGATGCCCAGTGTTCCCCTCTGCCCAGCTCAGGGGCACCCCAGACATGGTCAATGCCAGGCAGTGCCAACTGGACAAAACACTGCCAGGAATGGGGGCATTTCACCCTGAAATGCCACTGGCAGAGCTGGGGCACTGGGCAGGGAGCAGCCAGCATGGCAGGGGCTGTGCACAGGCAGCACTGGGAGGCAGAGAGAGCATCACTCCCAGACCTCACCAGGATATGCTTTTACATGGCAGGATGAGTTTTATCTAAGGAATCAAACTTCCACAGAGCTTTCAAGGCCCTGGAGGGGACAGGAGGTCACAGCCCAGGGCAGACCCACCTCAGCACGTCCCTCTCCAGAGTGGGAGCAGCAGAGACACCTCTCAGTGGGATCACAGGGGGCTGGGCTGGTGGGACACCTCTGTCCTCTCCTTCTGAAGGACAGAAGGGTCTGCACAGCCCAAGGTCTCCATCCAAGAGCCTCACCCTGGGGGCACTCAGCTGGAACTCCCCACACCACACAGAAACCATCTCTGCTTTCAGTCCCCAAGGCCAGGACGAGGCCAGACTGTATCCAAACAGGGCTGCATGGACACTCAGCTCTGACAGCTCCCAGCCACCCCTCCTGTGCAGCCACCCTTGGCCACCCCATCCCCAGGATGGAGAGCACATCTGGGCAGAGCTGCACCCACCCACCACATCCCACCCAGCCCAGCAGCCCAGCCCTACCTGCTGGAAGAGCTCCTCCGCCCGCTGCTGTTGCTCTCCTCGGCCTAGGGGATCAAAACAAAGAAGCTGCTTAGGTTCAGGTTCAGAAGGACAAGGCTGCCCTCCAGGAGCTCCACACACACCAACTGCTCCCAACAGCCTGACCAACAGGCTGTCAGCTCGTAGTTCTGACTCTGTCAGGGTTTCTATGATTGTTGGTTGGTTGGTTGCTTGTTTGTGTTTTTTTTTTCTTACTATTACATTTGTATTGTCAATATTCCTAGTAAAGAACTGTTATTCCTATTCCCAAAAACTTTGCCTGAAATCCCTTGATTGCAAAATTATAACAATTTGGAGGGGTTGAGGGGTTTCCATTCTCCATTCCAAGGGAATCTCCAGCTTTCCCTGGCAGATACCTGTCTTTCCAACCCAAGCAGATTTTGGCTCCATGCTCAGCCCTGGGCAGGGTCTGACCCCAGCCCCACCACGGGGGCTCCTCCTGAGCCCACCCCCATCCCCTGGCTCACTCCCCTGCAAGCCAAGTATCAAGCAACGACCCTTTGGATGCAAAACCACACCATCCCCAGGTGGGAACCCAGAAACGGCCAAATTGTCCAAATGTCCATGTAGGAGTGGCTCTGCTCCGGGCTGGAGGGGTGGCCCAACACCTCCCCTCGTTAGCCCTGTGCCCTAATTAGCCCCTGCAGGCCCTGGGAGGGCTGTGCAGGGAGGGCCCAGGGTCTCATCTCGCCTCCTTCCCCAGCTCGCTGATGAGAACCCTCCTTGGAAAGACAATATTATTCCAATCCCAGAAATTTTATTTCTGAATTTGTGCAAATACAAGTTAAAAGATATTAGCTGCATTTCACATTTTGTGCAAATGGCAGAAACAGGCAATTCATGTGCAGCAGGATGGGGGCCAGCCAACGATTTCGATAAAATAAACCCTTTTTTAATTTAAATGCTAATGCACTGAATTAAAATTTAATAACTGAGGAAATTGAAAAGCCGAGCAGGAATATTGGAAATAAATCCAAGCAGAAACAGCTGAAATTAAAAATTCTAGAGAGTGGGAGGATAGCAGCTAAGCTGTCTTATATGATTACATTTTTTTTTATTTTTTTTATTTTTTTTTTTCAGAACGAAGGGAGGAAGGAAAAAAATCCTATCTTTGGCTGGCTGTAGGGCAGTAAATCGAGAGTGCTGTGATTTATTGCTCAATTTTCCTGAGGGAAAAAGGCTTTCTTTCATGCTGAAATATTTCATAAATTTCAAGCCAGCATAAATTCTTAATTTAAAAGTTATGGAGGTCACATTTAGTGCACTGGTGCAATTCTGAAATCTTAAAGGAATAGCAACTAAAAAAAAAATTGCAATTTGATTTTTTTTTTTTT